>APFE030981896.1:76101-95130 GCA_000404065.3 Pinus taeda
CCCCCAACTAACATGTAAGATAACTTGTTGACAACTTGGAGTAAGGATTGAAGATAATCGGTGAGTTCTAAACCATAATGAACATGCAACACCAAGTATCTTTCAAATTGATGACATATTTTGGTCAGGGGATGACTCAGAAAAAATATCTACTAGGCTTGCACTAAAGAGGGAAGTACAATTATCTCCCCACAACATTTCCTCCAAATAATTTTCCTCCATAATGAACCAATCTTACCATAAAATACCCCAAAGGAACTGCAATTGCTCTGCAAAGGCAACACACCAACAATGTTAACATCCAAGTGACAATAGGGGGTTGGAAACAAAATTATATAGAAAAATTTTGGTATTGAAGAGCCATCATGAAACCTAGGATTGATGGATGGACTCCTGAATTCCCCCACGCCTTGTAACCAACTAAGCCCCAAAAACAATTTCCTCCCTCTACCATAAATTACATATATGGTTAAATCTCAATGTGCGATAACACAAATAGGAAGTTAGATAGACTAGCAAGACAAAGAGAAGGATTGAAACATTAAAACAAATTTCCCTCCTAGTCTTCCAAAGGCACCGTAAAAGGGGTTTACAATAAAAATTCACATAATATACCAAAATCAACGTTTAGGCCAAGGCTGAAAAAGCCAAATTGAGGCAGACATGAAACAATTGAGAAATACACACATAGGAGTGGAGACAACCTTGTATGCCCAAAACTACACCATCAATAACAAAGAAAGAGATTTGAAACCAAAACCTCTTGAGACCTAAAAATTGAAACAATATTGTTATATTTCCTTGTGCATAGTAGACACCAACAAACATGCAATTAGCAAAGAATAGAATAAAACCAAAGTTGAGAAAAAATAAATTTATCCATAGGTTGGTTCTTTTCGAAACTATTGGAAGACAAAGTCATCCCTCTATGATATAAAACTAGTTGGACAAGTAATCAATGAAGCCACGCTGACAAAAATATAACACCCATACCATGCATAGAGAAAAATAATTGAGGGAATGGAAATATTTCCTTGCAGGAATCTTCTTGACATGCTCCTAATATAATCACCCAGATCACTAGCGGGGTAGACGTAAGCTCCACCATTGGCTTCCCTCTATCCAAAACTAAGCCTCCAGAATTCCACTGTTGCATATTTAACAAACTGGTTGACATTATTGCCTCTTCTGCTATTGCATAATTACACCGTCATCTTTCACTAGTTGTGGTCTGTTGTCTTATCCTTCCCATCAAACATATAAAATCTCGCATGATAACCATTATTCTCAAGTGTTGTGTGCATTAAACTCCATTGGGGGTAGACAAGACATCCCCCAACTCATTTTCTAAGTGGGGCGACAGTGTCTTACCACCCCCCTCCCCTCTTCCACATTTGTCACCCCATATAAGGATTATTAGAATTTAATCTTAACTGCAAAAAAATTGAAATAAAATCACGAGGGATTTGTATGGAATTTAGATATTAGAGATTAATTTTAATTGTATAATAGTTTAAAATTAAATCACCAAAGTTTTGTAGAGTGGTTAGTTATTAGAATATGATCTTAATCACATTAATAGTTTGAAATTAAATATGATTTCATAGAAAAATTGTATAGATTCATCTTAATTCCATATCTCTTTAGGTACAAACATCTTTTAAAGTGAAAAACTTGAAGAAAAGTTTACACAAGATATTTCAACTTTTTTTTATAAATCCTTCGTTCAGATGGAACTATGCTGGTTCTACACACACACACACACCCATCATGTTTGAACTCCATATTGATAAAAAAAAGAACTAAACATGTCCTTCATTTTGAGCAATATACCAATACATTTTGTTAACCTTTATTTATTTTATTCTAATTTCTTTATATATTATACACATAGTTGACATTGAAATACTTTAGTCAATATGAATATTGAGTTATATTTTTTATTTTTTTATTTTTTATTTTTATTTTTATTATTTCTTTAAATTACTATATATGAACTCCATATCAAGAATTAAAGATGTAACACCCTCCTCCCATGTTTACCCAAGATAACCCGTCAACTGAGGTAAGCATGTGATGAAGAGTTACTATGATATGATTCAACTCCCCATGTATACTTAAGGAAGTGGAACCGACAAGACGAGAGCAGTCTTACCTTCCTTAGAAGCTACAAAACATTTACGAGCCAACCAAACCCTCCAGGTGTCCAACCCTGATCTGATATGGATACTAAATTAAGGAGAAAATGTATTACAGACTCGTGTGCAAGAATTCCTATATTATTTAGTGCAATGGATCGAAAAGATTGTGAAAAATATAGACAATGAACAACTATAAAACATAATAAACACACATTGACACAGTCAAAATAATGAAGGAGTTCACCAAACCCCCTCGCTACATCTCTTGGTCTAAGCTTTCAGTGTCAACCTCTATATTATGTCTTCAAGAACAACGTTTATAGGTGTGAGCTCAATTAGAGCCATAACACAAAAACAATGATATTACACAGGGATTTCACTTGAAAACTTCGAGTCTAAAGAGTGCACAGATTCTCCCTCTTAGAGCCTTTGACCAATTGTTCGTAGTTGTGGGTTTTCGCTAAATCTCTATCTCCCCTCTGTCTCTGAGTGACTACTTCCTCTTTTCTGCTGTCATTGAATGGATTTTAAGCCTATCGGCATTATCAGTTTAATCCCCTTCTTGGGCTCTCTGGCTCTCGACGATGTCCCTTCATCTCCCTGTTGAGTGTTTAAACAATAATTGTGAAATGCTTAAAGAATTAGGGCATAAGGCAACTAACAGGTGGAAAGACTAGCAGGCACGGGTGTAACCAATCATTTGGCTTTCCCCTGGTACAAATCCTGAAATAGAAAATTTGACAAAATGCCAAAGCCAAACTTCAAACGATATCAAGTCCACCCTATAATCCTCTCGGGTCCAGGTTTTATCACTGTTGCAAGCCCATCGTTGATCTGCCTTCAATCTAACGGTTCTCATCCAACCCGAACATCAATTAGTCCACTCAATCTTTACCATTGATAGATGATCTGCAATCCAATGGCTAATAGTTATTTCGGGTGGCCTACTTACACGGAGATTACTTGCCTGAAAAAGCGATTTTCTCTCTCCTGCGGTGTGCTACGTGTTGGCCAATGTATGGAATTGGGTGAAGCCCTTCCAATACCACTTACCACTTGAAGGCCACCTGAAATACTGTTTACCATGGAACTCAAACTATATAAAGAAATATTTATAAACCTTTCGGGTTCGTGCATATCGCGTAGTCTTTGGCCTGCTGGTTAAGTCCTCTCCTGTGGAATCTGCATTGCGATATATGTGGTCTCCGCTGTTGATCTCCACGCTGATCCAACGGTCCACGTTACATCGTTGGATCGAAATCACAACTCACTTAGTGTTGTCTCTGATACACTCCATTGGCCTTCGCTGATGCGATATCACCGATTTAGTTCAGACCGTTGATCTGGTCAATCTGATAGCTTTGTTGCAATGTTACTTCAACCTTCACTTTACTCTGTTTTCTACCATTCTTAGTGTTTTTCTTCTGCGATAGTGTTTTCTGATAGTATATATAAATGAAGACTTAGACTTAGAGGTTTAATACAAGATCCATTTTGGATCATGCCTTCCCATTGAAAAGCTTTTGGACCACCAAAAGTTGCTTCTAGGCATCGATCAAGTGAGGATACAGTTCCCTCACTTGTCCAATCTCTATCCATCATGCCTTGCTTGGATTTGAACCTTTGAGTCCTACTCTCAAGTACTCAACATCCCCTTGATGCGTAGTTCTTACTTCTCTGTCCAGAACTGTGTCCTCTGGTAACTCATTGAGATACTTAGGCAACAAATCCCCAATAGAAGGCAACTGACTGTGCTCTTCAGGATCTTCAATCAATGAAGGTTCATACAATCTCAAGTTTTCTACATTAATGACTGAATAGATCTACATATAAGCTGGTAAATCAAAGCAAAAAGCATTTTCACCAATTTTACAAGTATCTTAAAAGGTCCATACCTTATTGGTTTTAGCTTCTTACCTTCACCCTGCATCCTGTCTTTGCTAATGTACAACCAAACTTGATCACCAACTTGAAAATTATGTTCAGCTCGATGCTTGTCTTGTCTTGCCTTGTACTTGGCTTGAATTATTTCCAACTGTTCCTTTACTGCCTGGTGAATTTCCTATATTTGTTCAATGAACTTGGTTGCTATGTCCACATCATTGTGTCCATCAACTGCTATGTCTTTACCAAAGACAAAATCCAAGGGAGACTTTGGTATAAAACAAAAGCAAGTGTCAAAAGGAGATCTCTAAGTATAAAAGTGCTTGGGATGGTTGTAAGCATCCTACACATAACACAAATGCTCATCCCAAAGCTTGGGATGCTTGCTGCGATAACCTCTAAGCAACTGGATCACTGTCCTGTTGACCACTTCTATTTGACCATCTATTTGTGGATGAAATGTTGTGCTCTTCTTCAACCTGGTGTCCATCAACTCCCATAAGCTTGACCAAAACTTCCCAAAAAATCGAGAATTTCAATAAGATATAATAGAAGTGGGTAACCCAAAATGAACCATACATTGTGAAAGAAAAAATTTGTTGTTTGTTCAACTGTAACCTGCTTGCTACATGGTATCAAAATACACATTTTATTGAACCTATCCAGAACAACATACAAATAAACATGACCTTTCCTAGATTTTGGCAATCCCCCAACAAAATCCATGGAAACACTTTCCCAAGGACGAGAAGGAATTGGAAGTGGAGTGTACAAACCTAATTTCCTATTATTGGGCTTGCTTGTAGCACACATTGTACATCCTTTGATGTATCTCATCCTTTGATATATCTAGAAACTATCTCATGCATTCTTGGCCAATAACAGAACCTTTGCAATTGTGCAACTGTTTTACTTACACCAAAATGACTTGATATGAAAGAAGTATGTGTTTCTCAGATTATGTTAACTCTTTCAGTTTGTGGAATGCATAACTTTCCCAATGATATAAGAGTTAGTCCTTTATATAATAATCCAATGCTTCTACTTGCTTTCCATGACTTAAATTTGCATATACATCCTTAAAATCTACATCTTGAGCATATTGCTCAATGTAACTTTCATGTATTATTGAGTTATGCTTAAGTATAGTAGATGCATTTACGATTGGTCTTGATAACATGTCTACAACCTTATTGAGTATTCCCTTCTTATATCTGATGACAAGATGAAATTTATATAGAAAACACATCCACCTATAATGTCTTGATTGTTGCAATTTAGTTTGTGAGTGCAAATATTGAAGTGGTTGATGATTTGTATGTATGATTGTTTCTTTACCCATTAGGTAATGTTTCCACTTTTTCACACTTTGTACTAATGCATACAATTCTTTATCATATGTGGGGTAATTAACTACTACATAATTAAATGTCTCAAAATGATAGCATATGGGTTTTCCATGTTGCATCAACACTGCTCCCATCGCATAGTCACTGGCATCTGTCTCAATCTCAAATGGATGTTCAAGATCTGGTAGTGCTAGTACTGGTGTTGTACTAATTTTTTCCTTTAAGGAGTCGAAGGCTTCCTGCTATTTGCCTCCCCACTTAAACACCTATTTCAATCCTATTAAAGCATGTAATGGAGTTGCAATCAAAGAAAATTTAGCAATAAAATTTCTTGAGTATTGTGTTGCCCCTAGGAAACTCCTAACCTCTGTAGCAGATTTGGGTTTAGGCTAGTTCACAATGACTTCAACCTTAGAGGGATCTATCTTTAATTTACTACTCCCTACAATATAACCCAAATAATTTAAAGATGTTCTGCCAATTACCACATTTTGATAGTTTTACATTGATATTTTATGTTTTTAAAACATCTAAAGTCTACTTCACATGCTTTACATGGTCTTCCCATGTCTTACTAAAAACAAGAATGTCATCTAAATAAACAATTACAAAGTCATCAATAAATGGTCGGAGTACATCATTCATGACTCTCATAAATGTAGCAAGAGAATTAGTTAAGCCAAAAGGCATAACCAACCATTCATAAAGTCCTTGCTTTATCTTGAAAGCAGTCTTCCATGCATCCTATTTTCTAATTATGACTTGATGATAACCACTTCGCAAGTCTAACTTAGAAAAGTAAAATACTTCTTTCAATTGATCTAATAGATCATCAATACGAGGAAGAGACAACTTGATGTTATGCTAAGCTAGACCCCTAGTTTCTCCCATGACAAGCCTTCCATATGACTGAGACCCTCCAGTCGCTCCCACACTAAGGCATCCATGTGACTATAACCTTTTTTAGGAAGTTCTGTGCTACTGACCCCGAATTTTGAGCCACTTTGTCAGGGCTAGGACTTAGGCCTTTTCCCATAACTTCACGAGACTTCCAAAAATGGTAAATAACAATGACATAAGGCTGCTAATGCAAACAATTGAACAAGGACTTTACATGACCCCTACCATCCATGATAGAAATTCCGTCAAACATATCATAAACATGTAAGGTATAGGTCATAAATACACATCTGGACATACTGGTCCCATACTTATCTGAGAATCTTCAAGAAGGACTGATGCCTCCTCATAATAATTGCAATATCATCTATTGTGTCATGCATTCATTAACATTTCATCTACTAATAAAAACATGATGAGAGCCATAACTCAAGTCTGTCATAAACATGCTTATAACTAGCAAATAACCAGAGAAATACCTGATCCAGGTGGATACTGGTGGCCACCCACCAATTCCACTTGGACCCCCACTATTATTTCTTTCAACTTTTCAGTTTCCTCAATTGTAGCATAGTTTACTATTTTTAGCGGTTTTTCGGGTCGTCAACTTTCGGGTCCATTTTGAGGCCCTAAACAACGTTTTTTTGGCAATCTATCGCCAGCTATTTTGTACTAAAAACATCTTTTTCTTCATAATCCTTTGAGATATCTTTCCAATAGGGTATCATGCATGTCAAACGGAGATAATATGACCAAGTCACGACCTCGAGAAGTTGGATGTCCAACTAACCCCAACGGGGCCCATAAACTCTTGGTGTTACATCTCCTCGGGTTAGGGTTTTGGTTGGTTAGGGTTTTCTCATATCGTTCAATAATAGAAAGGCCCTTGAGCCTCATTGTAAGGCAATTCAGAGACATGTAGCCACCACATCTCTTCTCAGGGATAAGCTACCATCACTTGAGCTAGTTTATTTTCATTTCTATTACTAGGCATATTTCAGTATATTGCATTAATGAAATGAAGTAATATTTATGCTGCATCAATGTATTTATGGTTATATTTGTAATTTATTGCATTATTGTTTAAATCCAGATCAGTGGTATCAAAGCGGTCTGCTCTTTCTCTATTTTTCTTTGCATGTCCCCTACGAGGTTGGGATATAAGGAGTTACGGCTTGAAATGGTCGAACCTTTGCAAGACTAGCCTCGCAAATCCCAACGGCCTCCCATGGCGGATGAAAAGAAAGATGAGGGGGTAGGAGATCCTATCAAAATCTTACTTGAAGCGGCCCTCGAGTGACAAAGGAACGCGATGATGGACAACTTTTCCCAGATCCTTCAGCGACTACCCAGGGGTGACACATCTACTTCCAGCAGCTACTCTGGAAGCACCACACCCTTTAAGGTACAACTTAACTTTAAAATTCCCACATTTTAGGGTCAAATAGATGCAGACACTGAAGATAAATGGTTAAATATGCTAGAAAGGTATTTTTTTGTTCATGATTTTTCCGGACTAGAAAAGATTACTTTCGAACTTCTCAAAGCCGCACCCCACATCAAGGATTGGTGGGAAACCTAGTGCGAGCAGAAGGATGAAAGTACGACCTCATTGTTTTCAACCACACCCACTTGGAATTCATTCCGGGATACCATCAAGGAGTAGTACTACCCTGTCGGAAGCTATTAGGATAAATACATAAAGTGGACCACACTGCAGCAGGTTAGGGGCCAAGACATGCCAAAGTTTACCAATATTTTTCATACCCTTCACACAAAGTTGGGTATCAAGGATACTGAGCAGCATTTGGTACTCAAATACAATTGCTGCCTACATAGGTACATCTAGACGAGATGGAGTTCCAGGACATCTCCTCGCTCGGCACAGTGTACCGAGACGCTATTAAGATCGAGCAGAAATTTAAATGTTTCGAAAAGGTAGGCTACAACGTACAAAAAGATCATTTCCCTCCTTATCTTGAAGATAGGGTGTCCTAACCAACCAACAACTATTCCATCTCAATTGTCCATTGCACTTGCTCTGAAGTGCTCCCTCGGCGAGGTAACACTCCATTAGAGCTAATTCCCTCCTAATTGAGACATAATTGAGAGCTAGGACATGTAGGTGCAAGAACACTTAGGGGTGAGAGAGAGCACGCAGGACTCGGGAATGAGCAGGCAGATCTATCTTATATTTATAACTAGTAGTTATGGCTCGGAATAGTTCTTCACAGGACTAGATTACTACATACATAGGTGTGTGAGTTTTGCTTTTAGATTCCTGTTTGACCATTGTCATCAGGGTAGAGGAATAGTTAGAGTCGTAGTTATACGGCACCTGTAAGGAATTTTTGAACGTGACAATGGATTGATGATACATCTGATGACAATGCAGCATGTCATTGATCAGGAAGGAAATCCAAAAGGAACTCGAGTTTTTGGTCCGGTTGCTCATTGCTAGAGAAGCTCTAGTTAGTACTAGTCGATCATAGCCAGGAGTAGCCTTAAGGGCATAACCAGTCTCATAACAGCTGCCATAAGGGAATTCTATGAGGTCATTGCCAATAGTTTACCATTGTAAGTAAGTCGGGCATAGCTTGGCTTGACTATCAATAAATGCATAAGAGCAACTAGAGATTCTAGCAAGTAAGCATCCATCTACCACTCAATCTCTGGGTGTAACATATATAATATTTATATCTCGATCCATCTAGCTCCTCCAGCTCCTCCAGCTTCTCCAGCTTAAGCTCCAGCTTCCAAGCCATCCAGCAATAAAGCTCCCAGCTTCCTCGCTACCGCGCCTTAAGGCAGATCGTTCTCTTCCCCTCTTCTCCTATCAGAAAATAGAAATGGGCCAATCAATTCAATATGTTGGAATCCAAACTCGAAGGAAGGGCTATATGGGTAGGGCGGATAAAAAGTCAAGGAGCGAATCTCTAATGCCATTATATTCGGTAGTTTCAAGCCAATTTGTATGAAAGTACCGACAACCATTAGTAGGGTAGAAATCAAATCCGCATCTAAGAGGTACTTATAAGAGCGATGGCAGCCCGATAGAATAGCATGGATAGGGCCCATCCAAAGCAAGGGAAAGGTGCCGCCAAACTGCAGAATAAAGGACAAATCCAAGGTAGGGTAGCCCAGGACAACCTGCCAAATCCACAAGCAAAGAACAACACCGCGAAGCCGAAGAATGACATAGGAAAGTGTGTGAGTTCCATAAGAGCTCCACTCACAATACAAGTGAGTGTCGGGTCAAGCAGTCACTGGTGGCCGAGATAGAGGCTTTAGAATCAGATGCATGTTCCAACTCTGAGTCAGAACCCAAGAAGGGGAATGACAAAGGGAAGTAGATTATCAATGCGGATCCCAACGCGACCATTGCCACCATGAATATTCAAAAGGAGGAACTCGAAGATCTAGAGGAGGAGGAGCACCTCTTCCACTCCCAGATGTGCGTAAAGGGTTCCCCGCTATAGTTCATTGTCGACAGCGAGAGCTAAAAGAACCTCATTTCGGCAGAGGTCATGAAGTGGCTAGGCTTACAAACCACAACACATCCCCAATCATACACCATTGGGTGGTTTCGCTGAGGACGAGATCTTTGCATGAGCCAATAGTGTCACCTTCCATACAACATCAAGCCCTTCACGGATGAGATATTATGTGACATTGCTCCCCTTGATGTTTGTGATGTATTATTAGGCCAACCATACTTGTGGAATCGTCATGCTCTGTATGAATCAAGGCCTCGTGTTGTTATTGTTACTTTGGGAAATAAGTTGTATAGGATACTAGAGGTAGCACCACCTACCGCCATCTCTTTGGTTACTGCAAAACAATGTAGGAAGCTCATTTTGAAAACCATGAAATTTGTTTTCCTAATGATACATCCTCAGGGAAAGAAGAAGACAATGGCCACGACCTCCAGATAGGGCCCCTCCACATGACAACTACAAATGGACAAGTTCGTGGAGGAGTATGAGGAAATCATCGCCTCCCCATAGGGGTTCCTCTACACTGCCAGGTCAAGCACTCCACCAAAATGACCCTAGGTGTGCCGCTACCCAATGGACCAATCTATTGACACTCTTTACTAGAGAACGATGAAATCAAGAGGCAGGTTCAGGAGTTGCTATAGAAAGGTCACATCCAGCTGAGTTCATCACCCTGTGGGAGCCCGATCGTGTTGGTACAGAAGAAGGATGGGACTTGGAGACTCTGTATTGACTATCAGGCGTTGAACAAGATCACGGTTTGGAATAGGTACCCGATCCCATGGATTGATGACCCTATGGACCAACTAAAGGGGGGGAAAATATTTCAGCAAGATCGAGTTAAATTTAGGATATCACTAGGTAGCAATCGAACCCTCCGATGTGTGGAAGACTATCTTCAAAGCCAAGGAGGGCCTTTTCAAATGGTTGGTTATGCCTTTCGGGTTGATGAATTCTCTTGCAACCTTCATGAGGCTATTAGATGACATCTTGCGGCCGTTCACCAACTCATTTGTAGTGGTATACTTGGATGACATCTTGATCTTCAGCCAGAGTTGGGAAGAGCACCTCCACCACATTTGACAAGTTCCCCAAACACTGCGACAACATAAGGTATGTGTCAATTTGGAGAAATGCACTTTTGGCATGATCCAAGTTTAGTATCTGGGATACATTATTGATAAATGGGGGGTGCATGTGGATATAGCCAAGATGCAAGTCATTCAAGATTGACCATCTCCAACCACTCTAACATAGCTCCGTAACTTTCTAGGTCTTGTCAATTTCAACCATAGGTTCGTGTTGCGATTTTTTCATATCACTTGGCCCTTGAGTCAAGTCACTAAGGGAGGAGTGAAAGAAAAATTCTTTTGGTCTGAATCTCAACAAAAGGCATTCACAGAGTTGAAACATCACCTCTTCTAAGCACCAGTGCTCACATTACCAGACTTGCAACAACCATTTGAGATCAAGATCGATGCCTGTGACTATGTTATTGGGGCAGTCCTTACTCAACACCGACATCCAGTGGCATACCACAGTGAGACACTTTGAGACACAGTTTTGAAGTATCCCACTTATGACAAAGAGATGTATTCAATTGTGCAGGCCTGCTGACAATGGAAGCATTACATTTTGGGGAAGGAAACAATCATCCACACAGACCACTAGCCCCTGCAGTTCATACAAATGCAAGGGAAGTTGCAGAATGATCGCCATCAGAAGTGATCAACATACCTGCAATAATTCCATTTGAATATGAAGTATAAGAAGGGCAGCACCAATAATGTTGCAGATTGCCTCAGTTGACCACCGATCATGCTGTTAACCACTGTGATCAACTCTTGTGGATAGAAGACTTCTGATTGGCCACTTCTCTACAAAAGCGACCCAGAATTCAGACACACATACCAGACACTCTTGGAGGGTCAGCATGTTCCAGATTTTCATCTCTGAGATGTGTTGTTATTCCACTTAGGTCACCTTTGTGTTCCTTCAAGCGAGCATGCCAAGATGATTTGGAAAGCACACTATAGTCGGGCTATTGGGCATTTCGGGGTCGAGAAAATGATGGCAGTACTACAAAAGTATTTCTATTGTCTGAATCTTCGACAAGATGTCGGGAAGTACATCCTGCGCCATTTACCAAACCGACCATAAAGAAGCAAGGCCTCTATAGTATGATGGCCATCCTTAGTCAACCTTGGGAATACATCTCCATGGATTACATGTCAACCCTTCCTTCTACTAAACATGGAAATGTCTATGTTTTTGTGGTCGTCAACATGTTCTCAAAGATGGCCATTATGGTGGCCTGCAAGATTATTATCACAACAGAAGCCACTACTAAACTCTTCTTTGAATGAGTGTGGGTACACATTGGGATCCCATAGTCTATCATCTCAAATCAAGATAACGGGTTCCTTAGTACATTTTGTTCCAGTCTTTGGTCGATGCTAGACACCAAACTCACTAAGTCCACAACCTTTCATCCCAAAACTGATGGCAAGACAAAGGTTGTCAACAGGATGATCATACACATTAAGTGCATGTACAACTCAAAGCATCCACGCACATGGATGAGAGCCTCCCCTATGTTCAACACAACTATAACCGAGCTCTCCACATCTTGACTAGCCATAACCCTTTTGAGGTGGGCTTGGGATTCCAACCACTATGTCTCATTGATGTGGCCATGCCATTTGTAGCTACTCAGGCAGATTCGACTCATGTCCAGTCTGAAACAGATAAGGAAAACAACTTCATTAAGCACATCCAACATATCCGCTCGTAGGTCCACGACATTCTGGAGAAATCAAATTCCAAGTACAAGTAGCGACATGATCAACATTGGATGCCACATAAGTTTCTGGTAGGCGACAAAGTCTAGTTGCATTTGCAAAAGGAACGTCTTACCAGAGCTTATCAAAAACTATAACCACTCTAATATGGTCCTTACACCATTACCAAGGTTGTGGGAGACAATGCATTTGAGCTTAGCATTCCCCCATTCCTTGGGCTACACCCAATGTTCAATGTGGATCGCCTTCGGCCATACTTTCCACCATTACTAGACACATCCGACATTGCAGAATAGCTCACACCAACAGAGTTAAATCCAAATTGCATGGAACAATCTATAGTTGATCAGATCATGGGCACACAGATCAAGCACACTCGCCAATAGAAGATCCAACTTATCGAGTTGTCAAAGCAAGCCAACTCCTTCACCATAGCAAGTGGCTCACCGGGGACCAAGTTAAGTAGAAGCTTCCTCATCTCATGGAGGAACTCAATGTAATGGAGATCATTTCTTCCTAAGGGGGGAGGAATGATCTAGGTGGATATTGGTGGCCACCTGCCAATTCCACTTGGACCCCCACCATTATTTCTTTCAGTTTTTCAGTTTCCTTAATTGTAGCATAGTTTACTATTTTTAGCAGTTTTTCAGTCCTAAACTTTCGGAGCCATTTTGAGGCACTAAACAATGTTTTTTTGGCAATCTACCACCAATTTTTTTTTAATGAAATCATATTTTTCATCATATTCCTCGGAGATATCTTTCCAACAAGGTATCATACACGTCAAACAGAGATAATATGACCAGGTTACAACTCTTGGAAGTTGGTTGTCCAACTAACCCCAACGGGGCCCATAAACTCTTGGTGTTACATCTCTTCGGGTTAGGGTTTTGGTTGTTTAGAGTTTTCTCTTATTGTTCAATAATAAAAAGCCCCTTGAGCCTCATTTTAAGGCAGTTCAACGGCATGTAACTGCCACATGTCTTCTCAGGGATAAGCTACCATCGCTCAAGCTAGTTTATTTCCATTTATGTTACTATGCATATTTCAATATTTTACATTAATGAAATGAAGAATTATTTTTGCTACATCTCTGTATTTATGGTTATATCTATAATTTTTTGTGTTCTTGTTTAAATTTGGATCAATATCAATGATAAAACCACCATTAAATCCACATAATGACAAGCACATTTACTAATGAAATACCAAAGGAAAATGAGCTCTTATTAACATATGCAAACCCAACTAAGTTAGCGACTTCCACGTACCACCCGACCATAGGTTGGGCTGAACCAAATATCTCTTTTAGGTAATCACCCTCGCACCATATTTCAAGCATGAATGTGGGATCTCATGGAATAAACCAAGAACACCAAACTAGGGCTTCAAGAGGCCAAAACCCTTCAACCCTAAACCAATGATTCCACCTCATGGTCAGACATCACTAACCATCGCTTGATCGGTCTCTACCAACACCGTCCAAGGCTCCAAAGTGTTTATTCCAACCAAAAATTCTAGGACTAGTAACTCAACCAACAGCTGTTGCCGAGCTCTAGAGTGTTTGTCCAACCAGGGCTTCTAGGACTAGTAACTCAACCCACCAAGGACTCAAAATAATCTATATACCAAGGCTTCCAAGACTAGTAACTTAACCTAAGTTGTTACAGGGCTTCTACAGTGTTTGTCCAACCAAGGTTCTAAGCACTAATAACTTAACCCATAGCCATAAGGAACATGAGCACCAACCAAAAAACAAAAGGGAAAAATCCACAACACCATGGATATCCAGGAAATGGAAAGGTTAGGAAAACCACTGCCAGTCCATGCAATCCTCCATGCCAATGACAAATAACAACCAAACAACCACATGCATGTGCCATGCATGCCAAAACTAGCAAGGAAATCATACATGCAACTCGGTATCTGCAAAGAAACCCGTTGTAGTTGATCTCGTTGACCCCTTGCACTTTCCTACTTTTTCTTTGCATCCTTGCTCCAAATCCCAAGTATGCCACAATGCTCCAAGAATGGTCAAAGAAAAACCTGACACAAGCAGTGAACTAATCCTCAGAAGCCTTTTTATCATTGAGACCTCTATTTTCTTCATTTTCCTTATTTTTTTTTCAATTTCCTCCTCACATACAACCTGTTACTTTTCACCTTCCTTTTCTCCTACTTTCCATGGTTTTCATAAATAAATGCCAATTATGTCACTTTTCCTTTGCCAATTTTCCTAGCCATTAATTAATCACAAATGATCTACATCACTATGTTTTTCCCAACATTCAGTTTGGAATACGTTTCCCATGACGATGGTTATTAATTTTCCTCTATTAACTTTATTATATGGATTTTTGATGAGGGTTGTTATAAAAGAAATTATATATCCCTTGTATAGAAATAACCCCCTCCCTATATATACAAAATATATATTGAAATATGTTACTTAATTTATATATCATGTTTTGTTATTAATATTTTTTAAATACTACTTACCTTTATATTAAAAATTAAATAAATTACACTTCTACAACATATGATAGGAAGTAATGAAAATATATATCTCTCTCTCTATAGATATGATATTGAAATATTTAAATAACATGGATATTTAAATATTTTATTTAAAGTGGATATTAACATATTTTTAAATAATGAAGAAATTAGATGGTCTCTCATATTAAAAAGTGAAAATATAAGATTTTTTTTTAATTTCGATTTCTTTAGCTCTCTACATAAAGTTGATATAAAATTATGTTTGTTTAATATGAATATTGAAATATTTTATTTATTTCTAACACATTTTTGTTATTATTGTTTTTTTGAATAACACATGGAAAAATTATGTTAGTTTGGGGGCAACCATGGTTGTGTAAATGAAGTATTATGTGGGAGGATGTTCGGTGTTCAAATCCCCTTGATTCACCTATACATGCAGAAGGGGCATGCGTATGCACCTAGAGGTTATAGTGTAGCGTCGGAATTGACCCTATGTCATGGGAGTATGAGAATGGACTAGTTGTTGATTCCTCTAGATAAAAAAAAAAATGAAACACATTGAAACATTATCTTGAGCATGGAATAAATTACAC
Source organism: Pinus taeda (assembly GCA_000404065.3). Lineage (NCBI taxonomy): Eukaryota > Viridiplantae > Streptophyta > Pinopsida > Pinales > Pinaceae > Pinus > Pinus taeda. The sequence goes on from APFE030981896.1 coordinate 91,769, forward strand.
ATTTTCTACAACATAATATTTATATTATTTTAATCATGTGTCAAGCAAGTATGAGAGTCGCCTAGTTGTTGATTCCTCTACATAAAAAAAATAAAAATGAAACACAATGAAACATTATCTTGAGCATTGAGTAAATTTCACATTTTCTACAACATAATATTTATATTATTTTAAATTGCATGTGTCAAATATAGTAGTTGAGGAGTTAAACATCTTCCTCGTGCTAAATATAAGTTTTTTGTTGTTATTTTTAAATGTAATGTTATGGGGGCCCAAGGGGCATAAGATAGATGGTAATGGGATGTATTGCTAAGACCCACCAGTTCAAAAATTCAGGGGCACAAATTCTTGCCATCTTAAGGGTTAGTGTGGCGGGTGCGATCCCAAGTGATTTTTATGGCTTACATGCCTTTGGTCGTGGTTTCTCAAGACACAAATCAAGTGAGTAGTAATCTCTAGTTCGAAACTTCGGCGGGCACAAATTCTTGCCATGTTAAGGGTTGGTGTGGCCCATGGCGTGTTGGACCAGAGTATACATAACACACAACGGATTTATACTCAGAGACTTAGACCGCAATAGCAGAGAATAATTCACAGAGACAGACAAATGGAGAAACAATAAGATTACTTAGTCAGAAACAATGAAATAGATAAGACAATCACTGGAGAACATAAATCACTTTTCATTACATAACAGGCTTGGGCCTTGGCTTGCTTTCCTTGGCCAAAGAAATTACAAATTTATAAAGGCAGAAGAAGGATCTAGAATCCTGCATGTGATTCTAGAAAATACTAGCGGTGTGGAGATATAGAAATATCTAGAATCCTGCATGAATTTGGCTTCACAATTAACATTCTCCCACTTGAAGCCAAATATGAATCAAGTCACACCGAGTCCTACCATGCCTCTACATAACTCATGTTTATTTCGTGGTAGAATCTTAGTGACCATATCAGCAGGGTTCCTATTTGTATGGATCTTTTCCAAGGATAATTATTCTTCCTCCAACACATGCCGGATCCGATGGTACCTTAAGTCAATGTGCTTGGTTTTTGAATGAAATGCTGGGTTTTTCGCCAAGTGAATGACACTCTGACTATCACAATATAACACATACTTGTCCTGCTTTATTCCTATCTCTCCTAGGAATCATTGCATCCACAACATCTCTTTATAAGCTTCTGTTGCAGCTATGTACTCTACTTCTGTTGAAGAGAGGGCTACTATTCTTTGTAGCCTTGACACCCAAGATACTGTTGCACTTGCAAATGTATACAAATAACCTGTAGTGGAATTTTTGGTATCCATATCTCCAGCCATATCCGCATCTGTAAATCCTTCAAGCACAGTCTCATCATGACCAAAACATAAACAATAATGACTAGTACCCTTGAGATACCTTAAAATCCAATTTACTGCTTGCCAATGTTGTTTGCCTATATTGGCAAGGAACCTATTCACTACTCCCACTGAATATGCAATGTCTGGTCATGTGCGTACCATGGCATATATTAAGATGCCAACTGCTGAAGCATAAGGAATTTTGCTCATCTCTTCTTTCTCTTTGTCATTACTAGGACATAATTCAGTACTCAGCTTGAAGTGCTCTGCAAGGGGTGTACCAATTGGCTTGGCATCCTTCATATCAAACTTGTTAAGCACCTTATTGATATATTTTTCTTGTGACAACCACAACCTTTTGTTTTTCCTGTAACACATAATCCGCATGCCCAATATCTGTTGTGCTGGTCCCAAATCCTTCATTGCAAATTTGCTACCCAAATCTTTCTTCAACCTATTGATGTTATTCTTATCATGCCCAACAATCAACATGTCTCCACATATAACAATAATATGATATACTTTCCTTGATCTTACCTCTTGATATAGACATAATGGTCAGCTTCCAACCTTTGAAAACCATGTTCGAACATGAATGAATCAAATTTCTTGTATCGTTGTCGAGGTGCCTATTTTAACCCATAAAGACTCTTCTTCAACCTACAAACAAGGCCTTCTTTGCCTTTTTATATGAAGCCTTCTGACTGCTCCATATAAATTTCTTCCTCCAATTCACCATGAAGGAATGCAGTTTTTACATATAATTGTTCAGATTCTAGGTTTAAAGCAACAACTAAACCAAGAATGACTCTAATAGATGACATTTTAACAACAGGTGAAAAAATTTCAGTGAAGTCAATACCTTCTTTTTGGGCAAAAACTTTCACCACCAGTCTTGCTTTATACCTCTCCTTCTTTTCATCACCTTCATGCTTAAACCTGTACACCCATTTGTTTTGTAGAGCCTTTCTACCTTTTGGGAGGTTTACCAACTCCCAAGTTTTATTTTACTACAAAGAGTTCATTTCTTCTTCCATTACTTTCTTCCATTCTTTACTGTGCTCAACTTTACAAGCTTCTTGAAAACAATTAGGTTCACTTTCATCAGTCGACAAAATATAGTTTGAAGGAGGATACATTTGTGAAGGCTTATGAGGCCTAGAAGATCTTCAAACCAATTGTGGTGGTGCATTATCAGGTTGAATCTCCTGTAAAGGTTCCTGCAAGATTCCTTCTTCTTGTTGTTCATTATTTTCCACTTTTTGTTCTTCATGCTCCTAAATTTGCTGTTCATTTTCTTGTATTGGTGTTATGTTTTTCTGCTGCTCTTCAAACTTGTCAATAACCTTCTTGACCTCCAACTCACCTACAGTCCTCTTGAACATTTCTGACTCATTAAATATAACATACCTGCTTCTAATAATTTTATGTTTGACTAGATCCCATAAACGATAACCAAGATCTTCATCCACATATCCTAAAAAAATGCATTCCATAGATTTATCACCTAGCTTAGTTCTATTTTCTTTGGGAACATGTATGAATGCTTCACATCCAAAGATTTTCAAGTGAGAATAATTCAAATTCTTACCAATCCAAACTTCTTTAGGGATACCGCCATCTAAGGTTGTAGTTGGAGATCTATTTATGAGGTAGCAAGCGGTCCTGACTGCTTCAACCCAAAAATTCTTCTCCAAATCGGAATTGGACAACACACTTCGCACCTTTTCCATAATGGTGTGATTCATCCTTTCTGCGACACCATTTTGTTAAGGAGTACCAGGCACAATCTTCTCATGCTTTATGCCAAACCTGTTAAAATATTCCTTAAATGCATTTGAGCAATATTCTCCACCATTATCTGTTCTTAAACACTTCAACAATTTGTTAGTCTCTCTTTAAACAGCAACATGGAATTTTTGAAATATTCCGAACAGTTCACTTTTATTTTTCATAGGATATGCCCAAACTTTCCTGGATGCATCATCTATAAATGTTACAAAATATGATGCTCCTCCTA
>APFE030981900.1:0-16259 GCA_000404065.3 Pinus taeda
TTACCGAAATTAACACAATTATTTCTTATCAATCCGGGTTGTTTATGCTTTGAGGCAAGTTCACTATATGTGAAGGTCAGATGTAATCAAACCTTGAAAGATAAGTTATTCAAAAGCTTAAAGCAATACATCCTACAACTCTAATTCAATTAGTTTAAAGTAGAGGAAAAATATTGAAATGGTTCTTGACTCAAGAAGTCTACCTTTGCCTCAACTACCACTTAAGGAATCAGAGATTAAAACCAAGAACTTAAGATGGATAAATTTTTAATGAAAGAAGCTCTTAACTTAAGAGACACATAAGGTATTTCATCATAATTCATTCATCTCAATACCAAAATCACAATAAGAAACTACTTGCATGCAAACAAAGGAAACTAGTTTCAATTCATCATTTTAGTAGAAGGGATGCTCAACTTGAACACTTGATTTTAAAACTTAATAAAGTGATGAATAAGCTAAAAACTAATGCAATCAATCACCATGCATGAACCATAAAGCAATCTGAAGTAAAGCTTTGAAAAACTAGTTTTACAATAAACAGATTACAAGAAATAAAACTAGTTAACAAGGAAGTGTACTTAGCTTGGAGTGGGGGCCCTCCACCCTTTCTTTGCACACTTGAGAAGTGATATCAGAAGCTCAAATTAGTCACACATCCATAGAATTTATCAGAAAAATAATAATAGCACAAGTCTTCAAATTAACTCCTCAATCCAAAAGTGTCACAGCGTAAAAGTATAATAAGTCAATACCTAAGCCATCAAAGTTGTGGCTCTTAAATAAGAAGTCTCATGAAATAAACTGATCTATATTCACTCTAACAAACCCATCTACTCTAATCCATCTATCTAAGTCGAATTCACTACTCCCATCCCAAGAAATATGACCAATCCCATAGAATCTCAAAACTGCCCTATTTCTATGGGATTTCTGAATGACTAGTCATGATTGACTAGCACCAAATGGGCCTAATAAGGCTTGTTCTGTTCGAACTAAGCATAGCTGGCTTAGTCCTAGTTCCCAAGCTATCCATCCATGCATTCAATTCGTGCCCAAGTGTCCTACAACCACATCAACCATAAAGCTATTACGGGAATTTCTGAATCTGCCAAATTTGCACTTAAAATCAAACTTTCATAAAAACTTTAGAAATTGAAAATTCAAAATTAAATACCTAAATGGATATCAAATATACATCAAAATGGGATGAATGAAGTGAAAATGGATGATAAATAGATGGATTAGTAAGTTTCTTAGAGCAAAAATAAGACCAAAACTAAGACCCAACAACCATTTTTGGAGTAAAAAGGTAAAAACATAAAAATAAAAATAAAAACACTTTTTCATTTTGTATTTTCAACTTATCTCCCTACGACTTTACTCAAATATCGAGAGGGAGCACTCATTGGATGCATAGCTTAATTTTGCATCCATGGAGTACCCATGTTGCATACTTTTGATGGACCCCACTACATGAAAAATGTGAAATACATGAAAAATGTGATTGCAATCACGTTTTTTCATGTATTTCATATTTTTACTATAGTAGGGTCTATCGAAAGTATGCAACATGGGTACTCATTGGATGCAAAATTAAATTCGCATCCAATGAGTGCTCCCTCTCAAAATTTGAGTAAAATCATAGGGAGATAAGTTGAAAATACGAGTTGAAAAAGTATTTTTTCTTTTTTCCCTCCAAAACATGATGAGGTAGTCTAATATTATTTTATTATATCCACTATTATTATATAATGTTCCTTAGGAGGCCCATTTTAGACCTGAAAAATTATCTAATGGAAACTACATTCTTTTTCCCGTGGGTGTTGACAAGGTTGTGTTTCCAACATGTACATATAGGCACGATGTTGCATACTATGAATCTAGGGGAAGACATGGGCTTGCTAGTGCACATAATCCTCAGTGAGACATTAACATGACCAAAATCTACGAGCCATTCAAGCCAAGATGAGAAATGTTGAATGAGGTATCATTTGTTAAAGAGGTTTCTTATCGAATACATATATTACTCTAGATATAGCAACCTAGATACTTGACATGGGTTATATTACGAGGTGTTAAAATCAATACATGCATATCATAAATTTATATTGGAATATGAAGAGCCTATTGGGAAGAGTTTTGTTGGATAATAATGAGTCTAAGGAGGATACTTTGTTGATTCTTGATGAGCTCCAACTCTATATGAAGACCTTGGATCATTGCATGCAAAATATTGAAGAAAATATGTGCCTTTCACTAGACCTAGGACACTCTTAGTGACAAGGGAAAGAGCCATTTAAGGTTAAGCCCTCTGACTCATCCTTGTTTCAATGAGATGATATTGTATTTCTAGTATTCTTTATGGTTTTTTGCTTATTATTTTGTCTTAGCTACTTGGTTGGATATTTTATGTCTCTATAATATAACTCATGTATATTTTAGATTTATTTTGGACATCAAACTCATGTCCACTAGTATGATTTCCCTAATGGCAGACCCAGACTAAGAAGTATACATTTTTTAAATGTTGAATGAAAAAAATAGCTTCACAAAGAAAAAACAAAAAAATTGGGATATTTATATCAATGTTGGATTGATGACATGTATTAATAACTAGGAAAGTGACCTTGATAGGTTGTGGAAGGAGTATCGAAGTAGGGTTTGAGATTCTTGACCCAACTATTCCTTTTAGCTTCGAGGACTAATTTGTATGGAAGAATCATAGCCTAAAAGTACCTCTAGTGGTCTCACTACAAGCCAACAATCTATGTATATTTACATAGGTAAATAAGTAGTCCTAATAGGGACATTACTCACTCAAAAAGAATAAGGCTTATACTTGACCTCTTTCCCTATCTAGAACAACTAATGGATAACATATGAAAATAATGTAGAGCATTTTCATTTGATTAAAAATTGGGTCTCTCCAAACCTTGACATTGCAATGAAAATTAAACTGTGGAAGCCTTCTATCAGGAATCTCATGCCCCTGGATCTTGAGAATCATCCCACTTGGACAATAAGCCAATGTTGGCTTTCTATATCCTTTCTCATGACCTCTTGTAGCTCTTGGAGATAATAATTAAAGTAGACTATAATTGTGATATTTTAAAGTGAATTGTAAGCCATTTGTTTTGCCAATCTGCCTTTTAAAACAACTCAGATAATCTACCTTGATTCTTCAACGGAGCTATCACAAGTCTAATAAACCACATTCCTTATGTGATGGTACTTGAATCATGATATTATTTGTCCATAAATGATGCTATACTTATCTTTCGCATGCTCCAATTCAAGATTTCTTCAATTAATATAAAATTATAGTTGCATTTCATGGTTATACTTATCTTTCACATGCTCCAATTCAAGACATTTTCAACTAAGATACAATTTTAGTTGCATTTCATGGTTGTATATGAATTTAATTGAGTATAATAACACCTTTGGTTGCTACCAAACATTGTGCTCCTATGTTTGGATAGTTTAAGAATGGCCATAGATTTATAACATCAACAACTGAATGGTCCAGAATATGTTTGCACTTCTGCATTCCAAATTTCTAGAGACATACTTGTTTCCATTTAAATTATGATCTTATTTAATTTTTCACTCCATATATTGGCATGATTCCAAAGTTGGCTTGCTTTTACAATCTATAGGTTGGAAGTTGTGACTTAGTATTTTGCAAGCTATGTATTTACTTTAAACTTTGAAAATAAGCCTTGTTATAGGCCAAGCTTATATATGAACTTTGGGGCATTAAAATTGTGGTGTAAATGATTTTTATTATAGGAGTTAAGACTAAATTATTGATATGGAGGCCTTGGCAATAGCACAATATATAAAATTTTAATCTACGTCGCAAATATATAATATAGATTTTAGCAAGGATGAAATCTGGTAACTATAAAAACAACTGATAGATGTGTTGTTATGCCCTTATAGGCTTAACATTGACCAAATTAAGAAACTGATACAATTGTGAACCCATTTTTTTGAGAGGAAATACATTAGCTATCAAAATTTGGTTGTCTCTACAAGCATTCTTATATATTAAATTATCTATTTAATGATTACAAGTGTAAACTGAAGCCCTACATGGCAACACCATGTTTTGTTGAATTGGAGGCTATGCCTGACTTAGATCTCGGGTGTTGAAGAGTTAATCTAGCTATGAAAGGGATATTATGATAGTACAAATCAATATTGTCTTAGTATGCTTATGATCCAAAGCCAATGCATTGTCTTGAACAACCTTCAGGCTCGATTTCATTGAAAATTACAATAGATACACCTCAACCTTTTTGATTAAGTAAAACTCATTTTTACACGATAAGAATTGATTCATATCATTAAGTGATTCACATTCTCAATCAATGAGACTAAACTATGTATCTTTGGACAATAAACATCTTGGAGAGAAGCCTTGTATTGTTGAACAATATACACCTATTTTGTATCATTGAACAATATACATTTTGGAGAGTCTCTAGGGGCAATTCAATTAGTGATGGCCATGAAAATGGAGTGTTATGTGTGAGGTGTTTTGAGGTTAAAATCACTTGATTCACCCATGCTTGTGGATGGGGAATACAAGGTTATAGTGGTAGTGGTTGGAATTGACATGGAGACCAGCCCTGTCATGCGAGTATAAGAGTAGCCTAGTTACCAATTCCTCTAGCTATTATACACACACACACACACACACACACACACACACACATCTTGAAAACATAAGCTTTATATTGTTGAACTATATACATATTGCATCAATAAGAAATGTATTGTTGAAAAATGTACATCTTAGAGCGATAATTTATTTATTTTTGAACAATATACATACATCTTAGAGTCATTATTTCAACCCTGTATTGTTGGATAATATGCATCTTGGAGCAATTACTTGGATAGTCTTGTCATTGGGGATGGAAAAATATCAGGCAAAAAATATATTTCGAAGTCTATAATAAGGAAATACTATGTTTCCAAGGACTTAAACTCCTCTTAATGTCTTGTCACAGGATACAGTAAAATTATGAGGGAGAAATTCAATCCTTGTGCCCACCAAACTTACTATTATGTCAATAGAAAATAGATTTCCAAGGATATTTTACTAAGCCTATGAACCCATGAGGTGTAGATCAATTGGTTTGAGTGGGGTTTAGTACCCAATAGGTAACATGTTCAAATATCATGGGGAGGGGTTGAGGATGGGAGCCACCTTTGGGGGAATTAAACTATCCCACAGGGCATCCAAGCTTGACTGATATTCACACAATCCTATTGAAAATACTAAGAGGGGGGTGAATCAGTATTTCTTTTCAATTGTTACTTTTACGAGTTAGATCACTTATATTTGGAACACAAAATGGACAATGATAAGAAAAAATGCTTTTATTAATTGAATCAAGTACAAATGAATGAGTACAATAATTGTTGCCAAGCTCCAACTTGGATTTTAGTGAGGCTCCAACCTCTAGGGCTTCGACCCTATCTTATCTAAGGCACCAACCTTGAGTTTAGGAGCACCGAATCCAAGGTCACCAATCCACATTCTTACAAGCTCCAACCTATATTTTCCAAGCACCGACTTGGACTTCCAAGGCTCCAACCTTGTCAATTTTGAGTCACCAACCTCATCAATTCTAAGTCACCAACCCCAACGTCTCCAACCCTATCTTTTCACTTTGTCAAGGTATGTTTGGTTGTACTTCAAGGCTCCTAATATCTTCTTCAATGAGCCCTTTCAATCTGCACTAATGTTGTCAACTTATCGTTCATGTCACATCATCAATGACAACCTTGTTCTCTTCACATGAAGGTATCTCCGCTGTCCTTCATGGTACCCAATCAATTTGTCCAAGTCACCTCATGATGGCTTATGCATCATGGTCTTCAAGGGTGTCTCCAAAACTTCAATCAATGTGTGTCTTCAATCAATTGGACAAGTTTTTCACAAGGTCTTCCAAACAACTGTTCAATTGTTGTTCAATTATTGTTCAATTGTTGTTCACTTGCTATTCATTTGTTGTTCACTTGTTGTTCAATTTATGTTCACTTGATGTTCAGTTTTTGTTCAATTGTTGTTTAATTCCTATTCACTTTATGTTCAATTGTTGTTCAATTGACCTCCCGCGTCATTTTCTGTTCAATTGACCCCCTACTATTCAATTGTTGTTCAATTGACCATCTGCGTGATTTGTTGTTCAATTGACCTCCTGTTGTTCAATTTCTGTTAAATTGACCTCCTGTTGTTCAATTTCTATTCAATTGACCTCCTGCATCATTTGTTGTTCAATTGCTAAAGTCTGGGCAATATGTAATTGCAAGAGATAAATCACTGTCTCGAGATAATATAGATGAGACTACTGTGTCATGAGATCAACTTCCATAGGTCTAAGAAATAGGTTGATGTCTACGTTATGGATTTACTTTGGATCTGATTCTTCCAAGATGAATCAGGTCAAAAGATTGTCCTATCGCTTTGTCTTCTGCTTCCTTCTTCGCTCGGCCTTCGGATTCACTCAGATTTCAACTTTGTTCTTTTCTCTGTCTCACTCAACCTTCAACTTACATTCACTGTTTTTTTCTTTTCACTCGTCCTTCGGCTTCCTTCAAGTTCCTGAGTTGTGAATTGTTTTTCTTCTTTGTTATCGATGCCCGAGATCCTTACTTGAGGTGAAGCTTTTGACTTGTATTTATACGGGTTTCAGCAATACCCAAAAGACATGTTTATTTGAGGGAGGTCGACCTGTATATTAAAAATATGTATCAAAGGTCCTTTATCATAGACTTGTTTATTCTTGAAAACCACATAGGAGAGGTTATACCCACATTATAATAGATGACTGGTGGTCCCCACATGCCACGTCACTACTTTAATCACAATCGCAACTTCGAAAGTCTGCAAATAACATAGCAATTCCCCTACTGCCGATGGAGCGGATGCGATATGATCTTAAGAAGTTGTTAATAAATTCGTCAGGTCAGAACCTCAAATCACAAAGGTTTTGTGTAATGGGATATAATAAAGTTGTCGATAAAGTGTCGATATAAAGTCGTTGATGTGTTTTTTGGTCTTTATTCTTAACTCCTCCGTTATGGCTCCTCTTCCGATAGCTCTACTCCTCTGATTTAATGTTCCTCTTTGTTCTTCTGATAGCACTTACCCTTGGGCATATGCGATAGCCTACTTTGTCTTGGCTTGTCACTCCTGTGGCTCTCTTCACTCTTATGACTTCCAATAGCTATTATTTGATGGCTTCCAATAAATTTCCTCATGCTCTTGTTGCTTCATGGATCTGTTGTGCCTGGCTTCACATCATTATTTACTATCCAGAATATTTCCATATTGACATCAATGACAATCTAGATCAACAATCTCCCCCTTTGTCATTGGTGGCAATATTCTTCTTCTCTCCCCCTTTAACATCAATGGCAAAGGAGTGCACAAGGACTCCCCCTATCAAACTTCTTCTATTCTTTATGAACATTAGATCTTTATGGGTATGTTACTCCCCCTGTCGTGGTGCTCTTCTTTTTACTCAAGATAGAAGGATTGTTGCCTCATAATCAGCTAGCACATTATCCCTTCTTCATGTCTCAGAACTTCTTCATTATGGCTTCAACAATGACTAAAGATGCCCCACTTAAATGCTTCAAAACAGACTCCAAATAGTCATACACCAAATGTCCAAGTCCAATTTTTTACGATTCTACATTGTATTCTGTTGTCTACACAGTCAGAATTAAGAGGCCTTCATAGTCCAAATCAAGAGAAAATGCCACTGCAATTGTCTTTCTTGCTATCTTTCTTCAAATCTGACTTCCTCTATATCTTGTTCTTCTTCTTAAGTTACTGAGCTATATTCAACTGCACAACATTCTCCTCTTTTTTTATAGTTCTTTTAATGAACCATCTTTTCCTTTTGTTCTTGCAAGTTATCTCCACTAGTAATTTTTGATATCCAATCTATGACCGCCTTTTAAATTCTTTCTATTGGTTGACAACTTTTTGCAATGCTTCAATTATGTTAGAGCTACCAACTTCTCTTGCTTCGAACTCCATTCCCAAATGTATCTGTTTGTTTGAAGGTTGCCTCTATTTGTGTCCATAATTCTCAAATCATATCCCTGAGTTGAGATATTCAACTTCTGTAATAACAACAACATAGTTCTTTGCCCCATTTCTTAAGCATTAGATGGCCTTCTCCACTGCTCCAATTTCTACTTAGTAATCAAGTAGAAAAAACATCTTCAACAACAATCCACTGGATAGATAAGAGATCATGTTCTTCAATGTAGTGCTCCTGAAAAATGATCTTTATCAAAGGGTGATTATTAATATAGCTCATCAAGGATTTCATAAGGAACCTTTCACATATAGCTTTTACAATAATGATCAAGAATCACAGGCTCCACCTAATTGTATGCATCATCTCTTTTTGAAAAAATTCCATCATCAAACACTCAGAATATTAAGGATATCTTCATCAAGTCAACAACATGTGTTGTTGGCTGGAGAGTTCAGGAGATTTTTAGATTGCATCAACTTTCTCCTCCATACTTGTGTAACTTTCTTCTCTGGCATGGTTCTAGCTTGTGTAGGAACCCAATTTAAGTTACAATCACGTACCATATGACTGATGTTATGACACTTGAAGCGTTTTATATTGTTCATGAATAAGAATTCATGATTTCTTCCTGCAGAATTGCTTCTCAGAGATTGACAAGGACCATTATAATTATCTTTTTGATATGCCCTACAATCTTTTGCCATGTGCCCAAAGTTTGTACAAGAATAGAAATAACCAAGAAATATACTTTGGTACCTGGGAGAAGAAGGTTTCCTTGATGTACTTCTAAGGTCTTTTTAGCTCGGGTTCCTTTGATGATAACCATTGCTTCTTCCTTCCTTGACACCATCTACATTTCTTCTTGTAGGAGGGTTTCTTCCATAGTTGTCTTAACTCTTCTCCTTGCCTTTGCTGGAACTGGGAGCATCAACATTTCTTCCAAGCTTCCTCACATCCTTGTTGTTTGAAGCATTAGGGTCTGCATCATTCTTGCTTGAGGATTCACCTGTATAGCCAAGACCTTTTATCAAGAGGAGACCTTTGATGACTCAGGATTTCATCTAGGGTTTGAGAAATTTTCAAGTTCTTATTCATAAATTCAACTTCCTTTTTAAGAAATATAATCTCTTATTTCATTTTGGTTGCTTCACATGATTGGGCCTTAAGCGAAGTGATTTCAGATTTTAACTTGGTGATGTCATCATCCTTTTCTTTCAGTTGGCCTATCATGGTGTTTCTCTCTTTTTCTGCTTCATCAACTTGTCCTTCTATGAATCTCAAAGATTCAATCACCTTCTCAGCTCCTTGTGCTTGTTTCCTTTCTTCTTCTAGTTGAGATCTAAGGGATCAGACCTCTTCCTTGTATTGACCAATCTCTACTTCAAAATTGTTCAAGCTCTTGTGCCTTTTTTCAAGTTGGCTTGACAAGGTATCTTCCTGTCTCTTGGCCTTATCCAATTGATTTTTCATAGATATGAATTCTTCATGATGCTTTCTTTTGTTTTAATGAAGTTCCTCCTTAAGCTTGACATGCTCTTCATCTCTTTCTTGCACTTGAAGCTTGACAAGGTCAACTTCCTTCCTTGTCTGGTCTTGGTCACTAGCTAGTGCTTTCTTATTAAGTTCTTCATTTTCCTTTTTTAAACTGATAATTTCTTCCATGGCAGCCATAAGTTTAGTGAGGATATCTTCTTTAAAATCCTTTTCATTCTCTTCATCTTCTAGGTCTTCTTTAGCCTTGATGTCATCATTCTCCTTTTCAGCTTCTATGATGGGTTCTAGATTTCCTTCTTGGTTTCCATCATCTTCTTGACTAGTGGTCATGATCAATGCTCCTTTTGGATGAAGCTCATGAAGTTTATCCCATATGCCTATTGTTGACAAACATTTTTCAAAATTGGCCTTCATAGAATCAGGTAGCCCATTCAAGATTTCTTTCATTGCTCTTGTATTATGTTCCTTGGATTTTCCATCGATCATGCTATCAACAATCACTGATTTCCATACTTCAATGCCTTGAGTCTTTAAGAAATTCCTAATTCTTGCTTCCCATATATCAAAGTTTCCATTGAACAATGGAGCCTTTACAAATTGATTGACATCAATTTCGGTGGTTGAGGGAGACACATCTTTAGGAGGATTGGAAACTTTCTTTCGTGGCTTCGCCATTTGTGTTCTAAGGATCAAACTTCAAGCTACTAGGTTTTGAGTGAAGGTACTGGCTCTGATCCCAATTGTTGGAAATACTGAGAGGGGGTTGAATCAGTATTTCTTTTCAATTGTTACTTTTACCAGTTATATCACTTATATTTAGAACACAAAATGAACAACGATAAGAATAAATGCTTTTATTAATTGAATCAAGTACAAACAAAAGAGTACAATAATTGTTGCCAAGATCTAACTTGGAATTTAGTGAGGCTTTGACCTCTAGGGCTTTGACCCTATCTTATCTAAGGCACCAACCTTGAGTTTAGGAGCACCGACTCCAAGGACACCAATCCACAATCTTCCAGGCTCCGACCTACATTTTCCAAGCACCGACTTGGACTTCCAAGGCTCCAAACTCTTCAATTTTGAGGCACCAACCTTGTCAATTCTAAGGCATCAACCCAAGGGCTCCAACCTTATATTTTCACTTTGTTAAGGTATGTTTGGTTGTACTTCATGGCTCCTAATATCTTCTTCAACGAGCCCTTTTAATCTTCAGCAACGTCGTCAACTTATCGTTCACGTCACGTCATCAATGAAAACCTTGTTCTCTTCACATGAAGGTGTCTCCGATGTCCTTCATGGTACCCAATCAATTTGTCCAAGTCACCTCATGATGGCTTATGCATCATGGCCTTCAAGGGTGTCTCCAAAACTTCAATCAATGTGTGTCTTCAATCAATTGGACAAGTTTTGCACAAGGTCTTCAAAATAGTTGTTCAATTGCTATTCAATTACTGTTCAATTGTTGTTCAATTGTTTTTCACTTGATGTTCACTTGTTGTTCAATTGTTGTTCACTTGTTCAATTGTTGTTCACTTGTTGTTCAATTGACCTCCTGCGTCATTTGTTGTTCAATTACTGTTCAATTGACCTCCTGCATCATTTGTTGTTCAATTGACCTCCTGATTTTAAATTGTTGTTCAATTGACCTCCTATTGTTCAATTGATGTTCAATTGACCTCTTGAGCCATTTGTTGTTCAATTGCTAAAGTTTGCGTAGTATGTAATTGCAAGAGATAAATCATTGTCTTGAGATAATAGAGCTGAGACTACTGTGTCACGAGATCAACTTCCATAGGTTTGAGCAACAGGTCAATGTCTGTGTTATAGCTTTACTTCGGGTCTGATCCTTCCAAGATGACTCAAGTCAAAAGATTGTCCTCCCACTCTGTCTTCTGCTTCCTTCTTTGCTCGACCTTCGACTTCTCGATCTTCAGCTTCACTCAGCATTCAGCTTCGTTCTTTTCTTTGTCTCGCTCAACCTTCAACTCACATTCACTGTTTTTTCTTTTCGCTCATCCTTCAGCTTCCTTCGAGTTCATGAGTTGTGAACTATTTTTCTTCTCTATTATCGATGCCCGAGATCCTTACTTGAGGTGAAGCTTTTGATTTGTATTTATACGAGTTTCACCAATACCCAAAAGACATGTTTATTGGAGGGAGGCCGACCCATATATTAAAAATATGTATCGGAGGTCCTTTATCATAGACTTGTTTATTCTCGAAAACCACATAGAAGAGGTTATACCCACATTATAATAGATGACTGGTGGTCCCCACATGCCACGTCACTACTTTAATCGCAATCACAATTTCATGAAACTCCTGCAATCGCAACTTCAGAGGTCTACACATAACATAGCGATTCCCCTACTACTGATGGATCGGATGCGATATGATCTTAAGCAGTTTTAAATAAATTCATCGAGTCCACAACCTCAAATCGTAATTGCTGGTTTTGTGCGGTGGCATATAATAAATTTGTCGATAAAGTGCCGATATAAAGTCGTTGATGTGTTTTCTGGTCTTTACTGTTAACTCCTCCGTTATGGCTCCTCTTCCAATAGCTCTACTCCTTCGACGTAATGTTTCTCTTTGTTCTTCTGATTGCACTTATCCTTGGGCATATGCGATAACTTGCTTTGTCTTGGCTTGTTGCTCCTATGGCTTCTCTTCACTCTTATGACTTCCAATAGCTCTTCTTTGATGGCTTCTGATAAATTTCCTCCTGCTCCTGTTGCTTCATGGATCTTCTATGCTTGGCTTCACATCATTATTTACTATCCAGAATATTTCCAGATTGACATCAATGACAATCTATATCAACAAATCCTAGTGATAACATCCCACTAGTGGGTAGATCATTCTTCCATCCAACATTGGAGCTAGCCTTGTAAAGCTTCACACAATCCCTGTGATAGCATCCCACTAGTGGGTGTTGGGAATACTTATTGTCATAATAAAACCATTCATAAAGTCAATATGGGACATAAATTAATGAGCTAAAAACAATATGTTTGTAGGAAATGTGAGCATTATTTATTTCTTAAAACAACTAATTAATAAGCTTATATTCTACTTGCAAAAAAGGCAACTTAAACTTGCTTCTAATAATGAAACAAACACTCAAACTAAAAATAAATATGCATGAAATTTAGGCCTATCTATCTATCCTTTATCTTTAGACCTCTTGGCTTGGCTCAACGATACTATCTTTCACTATCTCGAAGAAAACATTCAAGTACTCACTACATGTTAGGTCCAGCGATAAAAGGTTCTAGTTATAGTCCTAAAATTCTCAAAAACTAAATGCTGGAATGAAAAGACAAAGCATAGGAATAAACACTGAAAGGAAAATCTCATGTAAACTAATCTATGATAACCAAATTCTCAGTGCTAAGTGCTGGTTACTAGATTGCTAGGTTTCTACATTGTTAAATAATCAAGAAAGAAAACTAGCCTAAGTCTAAACACTACTTTCTATCCAAGACTTCTATAAACGTTACATGTATGAAAATAGATACAATTCATACCAAAAATCATAATGCTTTAAGAAAATTATTGCATGTCCATAACATTGTTCATTCATATTAGTGATCACACTTACTACAGTAGCTCATTGTGTGTTCATAACACTCTTGCTACAATGGATAAATATATATTCATTCCACAACTCACCATGCATTTGTACCAAATATCAAAGATCATAGAGTAGTCTGTTTCCAATAAGTAATGAACACCTTATACTATCATGTCGTGAACCATATGAAGATATCAAAGCCCTTTTCAAATACAAAGACTTCATATGAATAAAACTCAAGCACACAACATGCATATCTATAGATTGTTGCAAATCAAGATTTGTTAACACAAGTATATATTGTCATAGTTTGAATGACGGTTTTGATATAGGTCTCAATACACTGTCAACAAAAGGTAATATTATTTTGTATGGATCTTGAGAAAACCATATCAAGGTTGAAGTATAAATAACAAAGTATGGTAGAGTATGAAAAGTTACTCTGTCTCAACGCCTGCTTTGTATCAAACCTAAAGTTAAAGTATTTCAATTGCTCATAAATTGAAAACTAATATTACAAATAGCGATAGGGATTTAGTAAAACAACTAGATCAAATCATAATTCAAATCATAAAGTAAATCTCAGGCTTATTGTATGTAAATATAAACATATCTCTATATGAAAAATATCATGTCATTGAAATCCTTGTTCGCAATAGAACTGTAAATGATCATGGATCCAATACAATCTTACAAGTAATATGACCAAGAAATGGTGCTTATGCATATGTAACAATGATTCTTCACACAAGGTTACTCTACATATGATATACGAACAATAGAAATGATAATAAGAAAAGCATTGTCAGTCATATAAATGTTATATCTCATAACAAGCTTGAACAAAAGGAAAATTTGAAACAATGCAAACATGCAAATGAAAGTAGAGATACTCTACAATAAGGACACTCCTAGAGTCCCTCCCACAATGGCGCTTAGCTATGCTAGAGGCTCAATGATAAAAAAATCACCAAAATGATGGTGTTAGTGTCAGTATTTGCAAACTACCATCAGTGATAAAAAATCCTCTTTTCACATCATATTAGGGTCCCATTCTGAAATTTTTGTCATTCCACAAGGCCATCATGCAAAAATTTGGTCACTAAAGGTTGAATTAGGGCTTCCTTTACTCCTTTTAGAAATTTACCCCTTCCTAGCTCATTTTAACCTTGCTGAGTATCGATTGTCCATAAATTTAATGACATTATGCCATCACATCAGTCATGTCATCTTGAAATTCAATCCTTCAAGGTCTAATTAGGTATTTTAGCGTTTTTCAAGGTTTCATTAGGTTATTAGGGCTTCCAAGGTTCCAATAAAGCTCCATTCCATTGCATAAGACTGAAAAGTAAAGGGTGATCAAAAAACATTTATTCACCATGTGAAGATGATTTGTAAAGAGGAATGCTTATTTCATCATGTAATTTTATGCTCAATATATGTAATAAGTATTGTTCCTAAGCTGCCAACTCAATCTCTATATGCCAACTTCATTAAAGAAAAGTCAAATTCAAAGAGTTCTCAAAGACCATCAAAAGATCAATTTATAAAAGGAAATAGTCAAGTGAAATGGTAATGTTTCAAAAAGTTAAGTGAATGCCAAAGGGAGTTGTCTTTTCCCAAGGGTGTCCAACTCATCATTTTCCACAAGCACTAAACCCTAATTTCCTCTCCCACTGAGCTAGGTTTGGCTATGGAATCAAAGACATCTGAGCATAATAGGCCTAAGGGAGGTAATTTTAGCAAGTATGAGGCCATTCCAACTCATAAACATCATGCCTACATCATTTTTCAAGAATTCATTCCAAGGGACAAATCATTTGCCACACATACGACCGGTTTTGCTTCCAAGTATGTTTCCAACCAAACATAGATTAATTTTACAAAAGTGAGAGAGGTTTTTGTCCATAATAGTCAAAGGATGAAAAACCTCCTTCGGGTTTTACACAAGTGTTATGGTTATGGAGAAATGTCAAAAATACAGTTGCTACAAGAGAGTTGTTGAACTCTTGGAATGACCTTGGTAAAATCAATTTGTCTCCTAGATGTAGTGTCCAAATGACTTGATTGATGAGTCAAATGATAACTAGGAAGAAATATATTTCCAATGAGCTATCATGTTCTCAATTTGGAGTTGAGAAAGACCTCCAAAAGTTTCTTTCAATATCACACTTTATTTTTCACCCTCATTCTGCACTTTTTGACCACTCTTGGGAGAATCAACTTTTGGAGGGTCAAATCAAGTCCATTTTCGAAAATGAAGGCATATATGGAAACTAGACAAGATAGATTTCCAATGAGTTATTCTAGGCTCAATTTTGACACTGGGAAGGCAGTCAAAATCAGCCTGAAATTTGGAGGGTGTGTTCTAAACTTGGAGGGTGTGTACAACACTGGTGGCGTGCGTTTGCCAAGAAAATCCGGTGTATTTTCTAAGGGCACTGCGTGCCTGTAAGTGGAGGGCATGTTTGACCGTGGTGCTACGCCTTTGCCTTAGAACAACCAGAAGTTGCCCAAAGAACCCTACATTGCTCCAAACACTAGAATTTGCGACCAAGGTGCTCCAAGCAAGCAAGTAGGTTAAGATTGCATTGCTCCTCTCCTTTACATTTTATTTATAGAGTGTTTCATTGGTTTTGGAAGTCATACTAATTTTAAAACCCTAGTAACCTAATTCCACTCCTAATACTCATTCCCTAGCATCCCACTACCATTTCTATATTTCATAATTACCCCTCCCATCTCCCTATTTCAATCCCCTCACAATTCCTCACCTCCTTCCATAAGCCCAACACCTACATTCAACTTCATCATTTCCCTAGGGTTTGACTCCAATAACCCATGGTTGAAGAAGAAAATAGAGGTCAGAGTGAGGAAGAAAGATAGGAGAAGAGGCAATAAAAGAAAGGAGGGAGAATCATTAGACATGATCCAACCGATACCAGAGAACTCATGGCATCTCCCATCACTGTGACAAGTTTTAAGTATGTGGGCTGTTTTGAGTTTTGTGAGAATGTGGAATGGATTCAACATAATCCTGTGTTGACCAAATTATTCATCACCAACCTCCACGACATCCAGGTAAACCTTGTTGGTGTCACATTCAC
>APFE030981902.1:3733-74071 GCA_000404065.3 Pinus taeda
TAGCATCGTAAATTTTCCAGAATTTGTGTTTTCAGCAAAATATATTTTTTCCAGCTTGTTGAATGTATGGTTATGGAAAAGGGCATTTAACTACATGGGAGAAATAAGGAGAAACTGAAAACCGGGTGGGAAAACAGAAATTTTAACATGGTATCAGAGCTTGAGTGCTGAAGGGCAGTTTGGGACAGCAAAAGAGAAAAATTACAGCGGCTGTTTTTTCACTCAGAAAATTCCAGCAAGCTGATTTTTCATAAACAGCAGGTTTTATCTTTACTACAGCAGTGCTATTTTTCAGTTTTAGGACAGCAGGATGTCATTGGGATTGAGGGTGGAGAATAGGTTGGATGGGCATACAAATTACAGCGTTTGGAAGGAGAGAATGCAGAGTATCTTTGAGGAGGCAGAAGTCTGGGATATCATGGTGCATACCACTCAGACCCCTGTTGTTGTGCCTACTGATGCTACTCAGTTGGCTGCTTATAATAGAAATAACAACAAGGGTAAGAGGCTGATTCTAGACGGAATCAAAGACCATTGCATTCCTCATGTGAGAGGAAAGAGCAATGCCCACGAGATGTGGACAGCGTTGCCCAACCTCTACCAGAGTACCAATGAGAACCGGAAAATGGTTCTGAAGGAGAAACTGAAAAACATTAAGATGGGCAATGATAGTGCAACTGGATATCTCACTAAGATTACTAATGTGAGAGATGAGTTGGCAGCAATTAGAGAGGCCATTCCACCCACTGAGTTGGTGCAGATTGCAGTGAATGGCCTCCCCCGTTCATGGATGAACTTTGCTGATGGGGTTTGTGCACGTGAGACCCTTCCCACGTAGGATAGGTTTTGGGATGATTGCATTCAGACAGAGATTAGAAAAGGTCAGCTTGGGGTAGCCAAGCCAGTTGAGCAGGATGAGGATGTAGCACTGTCGGCAAGAGGCAAGAAAGGCAAAGGGAAGAAGCAAGCTTCCACAAGCAATGGTGGGGGCAAAGACAAAAGTAAAGATAAACAGGGTAACACATAGAAGGACTATTCCAGGGTGAAGTGTTGGAATTGTCAAAAGATGGAACACTATAGAGTTGTGTGTCCGGAGAAGAAGAAGAAGGGGAAGAACCAGAGCGTGGCAGCTTCAGCAGAGGTTGAGGACTTTGCAAATCGTTTTGACCGGGAGTTGGCGTTCACTACGTGTGAGTCCTCTAGTGCAAGATCACCTGCCACACAAGTTCAGAGGGAGCATGCTTTTCCCTCGATTAGCGGAGCATCTACAGGTATCTGGTATGTAGACAGTGGAGCTTCACGTCACATGACAGGAGTCCGTGAGTACTCAGAGCTTTCAGAGAGTGGCACTAATATGGAGGTAGTACTCGGTGATGACAAAGTTGTTAGAGCAGTCGAGGTGGGGACACTGACATTTCAAAGGGAGTCCAAACCTCCCTTGAAAGTGACAGAGGTTCTTTATGTGCCAGGGATGAGGAAGAACCTCAAATCCGTCTCAGCTTTGGAGGACAAAGGATATGAGGTACTGTTCAGGGAGGACAGGTGTTGATGCATCCCAGGGGCACTCCAGCTGAGTCAGCTAAAGTGATAGGTGTACGCCATGCAAAGGTGTACAAGTTTGCATTCCAGCCCCTTTTGGCATTGAGCAGTAGTACTGACAGCAGAGCTAGCAGTCTGAGCAGTGTGAGATTTGCCACCGCAGGATGGGACATATGTATCAGGGAGCCTTGAGGACCTTGCGGGAGATCACTACAAGTATGCCAAATTTCAGTAATGATCACTTAGATACTTGCAGAGAATGTGCGATGGCAAAGTTTGCCAAATCCCCTTTTCCCAGCAGTGACAGCAGAACGACTGGGATACTTGATTTGATACATTCTGATGTGAGCGGTCGGATGTCTCATGTTTCCTTGAGTGGATATGAGTACTATGTTTTATTCATTGATGATCACTCCAGGAGGACCTGGATTATTTCTTGAAGACCAAGAGTGAGGTCTTCAAGCGGTTTCAGGAGTTTAGAGCTCTTGTGGAGACACAAACAGGTCGAAAGATCAAGTCCCTGAGGTCGGACAATGGAGGAGAGTACACCCTTGGAGAGTTTGTTGACTATTGTGCGGAGGCACGCATTAGGAAGGAATTCACTGTTCCTTACAACCCCCAGCAGAACGGGGTTGCGGAGAGGAAGAACAAATCCATCGTAGGGGCTACTAAAGCCATGTTACATGATCAGGGGTTGCCATTGTTCTTGTGGGCAGAGGCCTGCAACACAGTTGTTTATTTGCAGATCAGGAGTCCGCATTGTGCCTTGGGGCACATGACTTTGGAGGAGGCTTTTTATGGGAAGAAGCCTAATATTGGTCATCTTCGTATCTTTGGGTGCATTACATACTCCTACATACCCAAGGAGAAGAGGACCAAACTAGAGCCCACCGCAGAGAAGGGTATCTTTGTGGGCTACAGTGAGACCTCAAAGGCCTTTCGGATTTACATTCTTGCACAGAGGAAAGTTGTTGTCAAGCGGGTTGTGAAGTTCAAGGAGGACAGGGCCTTTAGGAGGTCATGGGAGTTAGAGTATCTGGATCAGCCAGACCCTCAGCAGCAGTTGAGTCAGTCGCAGGGATCTAATGGGCAGGGATCAGGAGGATCCGGAGGTACATCTATGATGATGCCAGGTCCGTTAGTGAGCAGTGGCTCGACGAGCCAAAGGGGTGGTGCTTCGGGCAGCATGCAGAGCAGTTCACTAGGGAGTCCACTGATGGACAGTTCACACGGTACCTCAGCTTCTACAGGTTCAGGTGCAGGCAAGAGGACAGCAGACAGACAGTCAGGAGTTCAGGCTACTGATGGTGATGAGGAGGAGGAGTTTCATTCTCCTATGGGAGAAGCATGCTCAGGGAAGAGGAAGCCCAAGTGGCTTCAGGACACCTTGAGAGATGCCACATCGGTTGCTGAGCCGAAGAGGCCGGTCAGAGAGAGTAGACCACCTGAGAGGTTTTGTAGCTATATGGCGATGGTTACCAACATCCTTGACTCTGAGCCTTCTAGCTATGAGGAGGCAGCTAGCCAGCAGGTCTGGAGAGAGGCCATGCAGGAGGAGTATTCTTCTATCATGAAGAATGATGTTTGGGAGGTGGTGCCGAGGCCTGAGGGCAAATCCGTGGTTACTTCCAGATGGCTTTACAAGGTAAAGCATGTTGCAAATAGCAGCATTGAGAAATTCAAAGCGAGGTTTGTGGCTAGAGGGTTCTCCCAGGTAGAGGGAGTTGATTATGAGGAGACCTTCGCTCCGTGGCTCGATATACTTCGATCCGCTCCATTATATCGATAGCAGCAAAGATGGGTTGGAAGATCCACCAGATGGATGTGAAAACTGCATTTCTCAATGGCTTCATACAGGAGGAGGTGTACATTGAGCAGCCACAGGGCTTTGAGGTGCATGGGAAGGAGTTCCATGTGTGTAGACTGAATAAGGCCCTTTATGGCTTGAAGCAAGCTCCCAGAGCTTGGTACTCCAGGATAGATACATACTTGCAGGGGATGGGTTTCACAATGAGTGAGGCAGATCTGAACCTTTACTATATTGTGATAGGTGAGGAACCTCTCATTTTGGTGCTGTATGTGGATGACTTGATCATTACAGGTGTAGAGAGACTCATAGAGCACTGCAAAAGAGATCTTGCGGCGGAGTTTGAGATGAAGGACATTGACTTGATGCATTACTTTTTGGGTTTGAAGGTGTGGTAGGAGGAGGGGCATTTCTTCCTGGGGCAGGGGAAGTATATTGTGGACATCCTTGGCAGATTCCACATGGAGGATTATAGACCCATATCGACACTGATAATCACCAACTGGAAGAAGCTTCATGCTTCGGATTCTGAGTTAGTGGATCCCACATTGTACAGGCAACTGATTGGTTCCTTGATGTATTTGGTCAACACTAAACTAGATATTTGTTTTGCAGTCAACACGATGAGTCAGTTTATGTGTGAGCCTAGGAAGGTTTACTGGGTGGCTGCAAAACACATTTTGCGGTACTTGCAGGGGACAGTGGATTATGGTTTGGACTACAGTCAGGGGGATGGAGTGAGATTGGTAGGTTATACTAATTCTGATTGGGCAGGTTGTGCTTCTAATAGGAAGAGCACTTCAGGGTGTTGTTTTGGGTTGGGTTCAGCAGTAGTGTCATGGTTCATCCAGAAGCAGCAGTGGGTAGCATTGAGTTCAACGGAAGCAGAGTATATGGCAGCCAGTCTAGCTAGTTGTGAGGCCAGCGGGCTTCGCAAGATGTTGTTTGGCTTATTTGATCAGCCGTTGAGACTTTCAGTGATTTACTGTGATAATCAGAGTTGCGTTAAACTCACTGAGAATCCAGTATTTCATGACAGGTCAAAGCATATCGGGATCAAATATCATTTCATCAGAGACTATGTTCAAAAGGGAGCTGTGAAGCTTGAGTATATTCCCACTGATGAGCAGGTTGTAGATATTCTTACCAAAGCCTTACCACGGGGCAAGCATGCCTACTTCAGAGACAAGATGGGTGTGGTGAGGAACACCTTCCTCGGTAAGAGGGAGTGTTGAAATTTGGTACCGGAGGACAGGTGGTTCCTTAAGGCTTTGATCTTTGGCTTAGGGAAAAGTGTCCAAAAGATTTTAATTTTTCTCTTAAAGTGACTTTATAATTTTTATAAAGTTAAAATCTAAATTAAAAGTGACTTTAAGTGATAAAGTTATTGAGTCTAATTTTAAAGTGACTTTTATAAAGTCAATGAAAAATTAGAAAGGAGAAGTGACTTTGGAAATAAATGACTAAGTGGGTCTTTATTAAAGTGGGGTGAATTAAAAATAGAAAGTGAGATTAAATGTGCATTTAATCTCAGCCATTGATCTAAATCTATCTCACCCATTGGATTTAGGGATCATCCCAAAGTCATTTAGGGTTGGGTTAAGGGAGGAAAAGGAGGAAAAGATCATTCATTCTTTCATGAGCAGATTGGGAGAAGGAGAGCAAGAGAGCAAGGGAGATTTTTGGACAGGAAGGAGAAAGAGGCAGCAGTTTGGCACACATACCAAGGCAGCTCTTCAGCAAATCCGTACAGCTGAAATAACAAGCAGAAAAAGCTGATTTTTGCTGAGAAAACAGAGAAAAACTGATTTTTGGGCAAGAATTTCGAGGAGACAAATTTCGGCACAAAAATCGAGGTCTGTCCGTACAGTTCGTACCGCACGTACAGCGAGTTTCCAGGTTGTCTGTTGGGCTGAAGACAGATAAGTTTGCTTGCTGGAATTTTTATTTTGTTGAAATTTTCTCACTGTAAAAAGACATTTTCCAGAAATAAAGAAGAGCTCTCAAACTGGTTTTCCCCAAGAGTTGTAGGGGGTTTTTCCAGGGTCACATTGACAAAAAATATCAGTGTTTTAATGTGTTTTAATGGATGTTTATTACTGTTGTTTTTTATTTCTACAATTTCCAGCATTCTGTAAATTTTCCAGAATTTGTGTTTTCAGCAAATTTATTTTTTCCAGCTTGTTGAATGTGTATGTTTATGGGAAAGGGCATTTAACTACATGGGAGAAATAAGGAGAAACTGAAAACTTTTTGGACTCAACCATGGCGAAAAGACTCAACATTTTCACATTTTCGATGACCAACATGAAGGTTATGGTAGCTGACGGTAAGAAAATTGAAAAAGTAGGGAAATGCCATAAAGTCAAATTGTAGGTTCAAGAGCATAATCTAGAATCTCCGTTCTACACTGTACCATTAGGATGAGTGGATGTGGTCTTAGGTATCCAATGGCTACAAATCTTAGGCACTTACTCTGCCAACCATCAAAAACAATTTATAAAATTTAAAGGGAAAGGGTAGAAATATAAGTTATATGGGTTCCAGCGACCTATGAACCAAATTGTATCGTCATCCTAGATGATGAAAATGATTCGGAAGGGAGCACCAGCTTATGTAGTACAGTGTCATCAATTAGAAATGTTAACTTCGAATCTGGTCAACAAAGAAGCACCAAAAGTCCAAGCTCTAATTCAAAAGCACGAAAAAGTATTCCAAGACCTTCTGATGAAGATGCCTCCTAAAAGAGAAATTTAGCATACAATAGAAGTCAAAGCAGGATCAAATCCCATCAACATCAAACCGTATCGATATCCACATCATAAAAAAAATGAAATTGAGAGATTAGTTCAACATCCTTTAAAGTGTGGTATCATCACAAAAAGTAAAAGTCCGTATGCTGCCCTAGTTGTATTAGTTTGAAAGAAAGATGGATTGTTTAGATTATGCGTCGATTATCGAGCACTAAACAAAATAACAATTAACAACAAGTTTCCAATTCCTTTATCGATGGAATGTTGGATGAACTACATCTCAAAATTGGACTTAAGGTCAGGGTATTACCAAATCATGATAAGGTTGGAAGACGTAGCAAAAATTGCTTTCCAAACACATGAAGGTCATTACGAGTTTAAAGTAATGCCTTTTGGTTTAATCAATGCACCGACAACATTCCAAGCTATTATGAACGAGCTATTCCGTCCATATCTAAGGAAGTTTGTGTTAGTATTCTTTGATGACATTCTAATTTATAGGAAAACATGGAAGGAGCACCTACAATATTTGGAACAAGTTCTTACTGTACTAGAAAAACATAAGTTCTATGCCAAAAAGTCCAAATGCACTTTTGGGAAGGAAGAAGTAGAATATCTCAGACATATAATATCCAAGGAAGGAGTAAAAGTAGACACTAATAAGATCAAGGCTATAAGAAAATGGCCCAAACCAATTAATATATCCAAACTAAGAGGTTTCTAGAGAAGAACTCATTTTGATGGAATGTTGAAGCAGAAAAGTGTTTTGAAGACTTGAAGGAAGTTATGTCTAATGCCCCTGTATTGGCAAGTCCAGGCTTCTCAAAACCATTTGTAATTGAATGTGATGCTTTAGGTTCTAGCATAGGAGCAATGCAGGATGGTCAACCAATTGGATTTGAAAGCAGGGAGCTCAATAAGCAAGAATGTCCCAGGTTTACATGCAACAAGGAAATGCTTTCTATTATGCACGCATTAGCCAAATGGAGACAATATCTCTTGGGAAGTAAGTTCTTAATATGAACAAATCATAATAGCCTTCAACATCTCCTCCAGCAGAAAACGCTATCTACAAAACAACGAAAATGGCTGGAAAATATCGCTACCTTTGAGATGGATATATTATATAAGAGAGGAAAAGGTAACGTAGTAGCTGATGCTTTGTTGAGGAAAGATGAAGAACCATCATTACTTGTAGTTTTAGTTGTTGTTCCCGAATGGCTTAATGAGATTTGAAGTGAATATGCAAAAGATTAAGAAACAAGTGCTATAATCAATAACCTGCCTCAAAATTCAAAATTTGAATGGAAGAAGGATATTCAATGGTATAAGGGAAGAATTTATCTGAATTCAAACTCCAAATTTAAAGACAATATTCTTAAAGAGTCGCATGATTCACTGTCAGTAGGACATGTAGGATTCTTTAAAACCTATTACAGTGCATGCCAATCATTCTGTTGGAAGGGAATGAGTAATGATATTCAAAAATATGTAGCAAAATGCGATAAATGCCAGAGAAATAAAAATGAAAACATTATGACACCTGGACTACTACACCATTTAAATATCCCGAATCAGTAATGGGAGGAAATATCAATGGACTTTATCGAAGGTTTACCTGTATCTGATGGTAAGGATAAAATTCTTGTAGTAGTTGACAAACTCACCAAGTATGCTCACTTTATGGGAATGACGAAATCAGACTCAACAAAACAAAACGTTGAGATATTTTGCAAAATGTTTACAAAGTACATGGATTTCCCAAGGTTATTGTGAGCGATAGAGATGCCAAATTTAAGGGTAATTTTTGGAAGGATTTTTCAATCATATAGGAACCTACCTCAACATGAGTTCAGCCTACCATCCTCAAACAGATGGCCAAACAAAGGTTGTCAATAAATGTTTAGAAACCTACTTACGTTGTTATGCCACAGACAGACAAAATAAGTGGGTTCAATGGTTACTTCTTGCTGAATGGTGGTGCAATTCTACTTATCACATGTCCGCAAAAATTGACTCCATTTCAAGCTCTGTACAGTTACGAACCTCCAAAATGGAAGGACTTTGCTATCATCGAGACAAAATTTCCAACTGTTAAAGACCAGTTAGAAGAAGCCCAAAAAGCTGTCCAAACCCTAAAAGAAAATCTAAATAATGAAAGAAATCGTATGAAGCAACAAGCTGTCTGAAACAAAATAGAGAGAGAATTTGAAGTTGGAGAATGGGTATTTGTTAAACTTCATTCTTAAACTTCATTCTTACAAGCAGTTGTCCTTAAAATAGAAGGGAAAAAACAAATTGGCACCAAGGTTTTATGGACCGTACCATATCAACAAAAAGATCAACCATGTAGCATACAGTTTAAGCGTTCTTGATAGAAGTCATGTTCACAATGTTTTCCATGTATCCTGCCTTAAAAAAGCACTTGGCAAACATCAATCAGCACAAACAACACTTTTCCAACCTTAGATGACAAAGGAAGGGTCATTCTAGAACCAAAAGATATCATTGCCATCAGGGAAAAGAAGTTGTGATCACGAGTAATCAAAGAATCCCTGATCAAGTGGAAGGACTTACCGGAAGAAGACGCTTCTTGGGAGACATAAGCATTTTGTCAACAACACCCGTCGTTACGTATGCTTTGAGGGAAAAGCATCTTTTCAAGAGGAAGGCAATGTTATGTAAAATTGTAAATTAATTAAAGTCTGTAAATTAACTAAAAAAGTAAAGGGCATGAGGAGGCACCCACGACTGTATTTAAGCCAAGGGCCTCCCAAATTTGTAGCATCCATTCAATCATTATCGACCATGACAGTTATATCACAACCCCAAACATTAAAATTAAAAGGACATATCAAGAAGAACAATGTAATGGTTCTGATCGATATTGATAGCACCCACAATTTTTTGGACTCAAACATGGCGAAAAGACAACATTTTCACATTTCCGATGACCAACATGAAGGTTATGGTAGTTGATGGTAAGAAAATTGAAAAAGGAGGGAAATGCCATAAAGTCAAATTGTAGATTCAAGAGTATAATCTAGAATCTCAGTTCTACACTGTACCATTAGGATGAGTGGATGTGTTCTTAGGTATTCAATGGCTACAAATCTTAGGCACTTACTTTGCCAACCATCAAGAACAATTTATAAAATTTAAATGGGAAGGGTAGAAATATAAGTTATATGGGTTCCAACGACCTAAGAACCAAATTGTCTCATCATCCTAGATGATGAAAATGATTCGGAAGGGAGCACCAACTTATGTAGTACAGTGTCATCAATTAGAAATATTAACTTTGAATCTGGTCAACAAAGAAGCACCAAAATTCCAAGAGCTAATGCAAAAGCACGAAAAAGTATTCCAAGACCTTCTGATGAAGATGCCTCCCAAAAGAGAAATTCAGCATACAATAGAAGTCAAAGCAGGATCAAATCCCATCAACATCAAACCGTATCGATATCCACATCATAAAAAAACTGAAATTGAGAGATTAGTTCAACATCCTTTAAAATGTGGTATCATTACAAAAAGTAAAAGTCCGTATGCTGCCCTAGTTGTATTAGTTTGAAAGAAAGATGGATCATTTGATTATGCGTCGATTATCGAGCACTAAACAAAATAACAATTAACAACAAGTTTCCAATTCCTTTATCGATGGAATGTTGGATGAATTACATCTCAAAATTGGACTTAAGGTCAGGGTATTACCAAATCATGATAAGGTTGGAAGACGTAGCAAAAATTGCTTTCCAAACACATGAAGGTCATTACGAGTTTAAAGTAATGCCTTTTGGTTTAACCAATGCACCGACAACATTCCAAGCTATTATGAATGAGCTATTCCATCCATATCTAAGGAAGTTTGTGTTAGTATTCTTCGATGACATTCTAATTTATAGTAAAACATGGAAGGAGCACCTACAACATTGAACAAGTTCTTACTGTACTAGAAAAACATCAGTTCTATGCCAAAAAGTCCAAATGCACTTTTGGGAAGGAAGAAGTAGAATATCTCAGACATATAATATCCAAGGAAGGAGTAAAAGTAGACACTAATAAGATCAAGGCTATAAGAAAATGGCCCAAACCAATTAATATATCCAAACTAAGAGGTTTCTTAGGATTGACTGGGTATGATCGAAGATTTATTGAAAACCATGCCCATATAACCGCACCCCTAACGAACCTTCTAGAGAAGAACTCATTTTGATGGAATGTTGAAGCAGAAAAGTGTTTTGAAGACTTGAAGGAAGTTATGTCTAATGCCCCTGTATTGGCAAGTCCAGACTTCTCAAAACCATTTGTAATTGAATGTGATGCTTTAGGTTCTAGCATAGGAGCAATGCAGGATGGTCAACCAATCACATTTGAAAGCAGGAAGCTCAATAAGCAAGAATGTCCCAGGTCTACATGCAACAAGGAAATGCTTTCTATTATGCACGCATTAGCCAAATGGAGACAATATCTCTTGGGAAGTAAGTCCTTAATATGAACAAATCATAATAGTCTTCAACATCTCCTCCAGCGGAAAACGCTATCTACAAAACAACGAAAATGGATGGAAAAAATCGCTACCTTTGACATGGATATATTACATAAGAGAGGAAAAGATAACGTAGTAGCTGATGCTTTGTTGAGGAAAGATGAAGAACCATCATTACTTGTAGTTTTAGTTGTTGTTCCCGAATGGCTTAATGAGATTTGAAGTGAACATGCAAAAGATTTAGAAACAAGTGCTATAATCAATGACCTGCCTCAGAATTCAAAATTTGAATGGAAGAAGGATATTCAATGGTATAAGGGAAGAATTTATCTGAATTCAAACTCCAAATTTAAAGACAATATTCTTAAAGAGTCGCATGATTCACTGTCAGTAGCACATGTAGGATTCTTTAAAACCTATTACAGTGTACGCTAATCATTCTTTTGGAAGGGAATGAGTAATGATATTCAAAAATATGTAGCAAAATGCGATAAATGCCAGAGAAATAAAAATGAAAAGATTATGACACCTGGACTACTACACCATTTAAATATCCCGAATCAGTAATGGGAGGAAATATCAATGGACTTTATCGAAGGTTTACCTGTATCTGATTGTAAGGATAAAATTCTTGTAGTAGTTGACAAACTCACCAAGTATGCTCACTTTATGAGAATGACGAAATTAGACTCAACAAAACAAAGCGTTGAGATATTTTGCAAAAATGTTTACAAAGTACATGGATTTCCCAAGGCTATTGTGAGCGATAGAGATGCCAAATTTTTTGGAAGGAATTTTTCAATCATATAGGAACCTACCTCAACATGAGTTCAGCCTACCATTCTCAAACAGATGGCCAAACAAAGGTTGTCAATAAATGTTTAGAAACCTACTTACGTTGTTATGCCACAGACAAAAAAAATAAGTGGGTTCAATGGTTACTTTTTGCTGAATGGTGGTGCAATTCTACTTACCACATGTCAGCAAAAAGTGACTCCATTTCAAGCTCTGTACAGTTACGAACCTCCAAAATGGAAGGACTTTGCTATCATCGAGACAAAATTTCCAACTGTTAAAGACCAGTTAGAAGAAACCCAAAAAACTGTCCAAACCCTAAAAGAAAATCTAAATAATGAAAGAAATTGTATGAAGCAGCATGCTGACTGAAACAAAACAGAGAGAGAATTTGAAGTTGGAGAATTTGAAGTTGACTGAAACAAAGAATGCCTGATCAAGTGGAAGGACTTACTGGAAGAAGAAGCTTCTTGGGAGACAAGCATTTTGTCAACAACACCCGTCGTTACGTATGCTTTGAGGGCAAAGCATCTTTTCAAGAGAAAGGCAATGTTATGTAAAATTGTAAATTAATTAAAGTCTGTAAATTAACTAAAAAAGCAAAGGGCATGAGGAGGCACCCATGACTGTATTTAAGCCAAGTGCCTCCCAAATTTGTAGCATCCATTCAATCATTAATAATAAATATATATAATTCTGTTAATTGTTGAGTTAATTGCTTC
The DNA here is from genome assembly GCA_000404065.3 of Pinus taeda. Taxonomy (NCBI): domain Eukaryota; kingdom Viridiplantae; phylum Streptophyta; class Pinopsida; order Pinales; family Pinaceae; genus Pinus; species Pinus taeda. The sequence goes on from APFE030981902.1 coordinate 15,839, forward strand.
AGGGAGTCAGAACCTAGACCTCATTAGGAAGATGAGGGAAGGTGGTAAGAAAATAGGATCTAGGAGGTGTTAGAAGAAGATGGATTCAAGGCCTTGGAATCATGGATAGAAGGATCTGAGTTATGTGAAGTGCTTCAAGCAGTGCAAACAGGGCCACTATGCTTCTCAATGTTCTAGAAGGAAAAAAGAGTAGTGAAAGAAGTAACATAAGCAATTTGCAAGGAGTGCAAAACCTTGACAAATGGATGAGGCTTAATTTAGGGTTGAAACAACCTTGTCTATGGTTTTATACCTTTAAACTAGCATCATTTCTGGTTTAAGATGGTATGTGGATAGTGGAGCCTTTGGACAAATGACCTTTTAATAAGAAGGTTTTCAACATAGTTCAATAGTAGGAGGTAGTTATTCAAGATGAGTTGGGTAATGATGCTACTTATATGCAATTACGGGAATGGGATCTGTCTCATTTAGCATGCCTTCAAGTGATGTTGGTAATCTTTCATATGTTTCTTAGTTTAACTATGAATCTACTTTTAGCTTCAGCCATGACAGATTGCCTGCATAGAAGGCAAAGTTAACGAACTGTGTGTGTGATCAGAATTGGCAGAATGTAATGAATATAAATATATATAAACACAAATATAAATAAATAATAGTTAATACTTAATAACTAGTGAAGAGACACATCCTAAGAAATGACATTTCTCAACTAAAAGACATGACCCTTAATGAAAGGGCACTCTTTCTTAGATATATACACGGGGCCCTCATTTGTAATCCAATCATCATATATCATTTTGTCACTCATTTATTCAATATATTATCTATTTGATCCTAAATGGATTTCTTTCTTTTCCAAGTAGTTTTGAAATTTAATTGGTGAGCTATATTGGTTGTCACATTTGGTATCAGGGCTTCATAGTCTGATTCCGTCTCTTGGCCATTGGACATTTGGTTAAAATTTTATTTTCCTTGGCAACACATCTACTAGTCCTTGGCTACAACTACAGTGTTTTTAAAGTTTCTCTGAATTATTTGGTTTTTGACCACCATACGGCCTTTGATCTTAGAAAAAACCACCCAAACTTCCATTGAAGAAAAAAACACCATTCAGCTGCTCATTGATTAAAAAAATAAAAAGAAAATTGAAAAAAGGTATCTAGAAAAATAAAGGGAAGGTATCATAATCCCCAATGAAAGTTGTGGCGAGTATGGATTTTCTAACAGGGAAAATAGATTCGCTGTGAAATAAAAACTCCCTAAACCTATTGGCTGCCATATTCTCATTACAGTTACAATAATAGCCCGTTGGTTACCACATGGGAGTATAGTCATTTCTATCTAATCAACTGTAGACAATATTGAATTTTACGAGAATATTAGTGGTACGCATTGAGTCAGATAAGGAATTGTTGAGACAAACAACTATTTTGGAAGGAATATGGCACCTTCCAAAAAATAAAAAACTTAAAAAATAAACACGATGTAACAGATGTCAAACATGAACTCCATTGGAGAAATTGTGAACCTGGCCACTTATGCTGTCGGACTAACTGTTGTCTGTCATTTGAGTCCTTGCTGATTTGCATCTCGCTGCTCTGTGGACAGGGAGAGATTGTGTGTGTCTCTAACCGGTTCAGCTGGCATAACTCACATCAAGTTTGATTTATTGAGTCTGCTCATACCTCCATCCCCATTTTTCTACTCTCTTTGGCCCACAAAGGACAAAACCCTGACTGGCCTGCAATGTATACGAAGAAGAGTAAAAAGGGTATTGACCAATTCATTATCTAGCATATCATACACATTTATCCAATCCATATATTGGGACTTCCTAAATTATAAAGTTACTTATGAAACTAATAATGTTTTAATACTGGAAGTAAGTATTAAAAACGAAAAGAACATGCATATATATTGAAATATTTTAAAAGAAGAAAGTACCTTTTACTATCAAAATTATTAAAAGGTGATTTCAAAAATAAAATAGAAAGGTCCAATGCAACTCAAAGTTAGAAAGGTTTTTAACTTTATTTTCACAAAGGAGAAGTAAAAGGAGATATATTAATCTTTTATAAAGTGAAAAGTATAAGAGAGAAAAACCAAAAGTTGAATATTCAAAAAAAATAGTTTATGAAAAAGGATTATAAAACTAATCTCAAGTGCCAATTCAAATAATAAATTGGGCAATTTGAATTTGAAAGAAGATTCTCTTCTAAAGATTGCTTGATAGCATGTTGCAGATTATTTACACTAAAAAGGAGTCTTCAGGCAAAAGTGATTAACATCGTTAGTGACATGAGCTAGACAGAAAATTACATTGATATTGATTTGGCAAATCAATTAGCAATTCCAAAGCCAAAAATAATTGAAAAGAAAGATTTTTTTTGCAAAAGATAACATGAAATTAAGGAGTTGTAAATGATAATTTATGGTTATTGCCACCCACCACCTTGTGGGTGATATCCATAGTAGATTTTTTTCTCCTAGATGGTCCTCAGCGGACAACCAGTGGCCCCTTACAGCCCCCAGATAGCTCGATGTGCCACTATCTCCGCCACTTGAGCCAACCATGTGGTCCCTCGCCCTTTTGTTATGATCGTATGTTTGAAGGTGGGCCTTCCAACCCCGAAGGTATGGCTTTTCATTATGTATTTGGGTATTTTTGTTTACTTATTATGGATACTTTTGGGCATGGATTAGTGGAGGGATTCGATGGAAAGTGTTGGATTGCTCTGTACTCTGGTCTCCTCTGTCCAATTTGACGGTTACCAGTTCACCTTGTATCCTAGTCCTGTGGAATCTCTTTCACTGGCCACTAGCTTTAGGGGTGGCAGTACATGGGAAAACCCAATTTTGGTCGTTTGGTCTCGCCTGCCAACCCCATATACATCACTCCCCTTTGCTCATTATAACCCCATATGGGTCCACATTTGTACACTGGGTCCACAAGGAGTTAGCTTTCCCCTCCTCTTGTCCACACCTTGTGTCGGGCCTGGAACGATGCCTCAGAGGTTGATGCAGCTAAAAAGAAAAGAAAAAGCGTAATTTGGCCTCTTAATAGGAAATGTACCATAAAATGCAAACAATATCTAGGACATACAAATTTAGCACGTGGGCAAAACCCAAACATGAGCTCTACCCATATCATTATGGCCATCACCCTGGTTCCTAGGGCCCCTCATATCAGCGCCCCCTTAAGGGGGTATTCACTGTTATATCTTACATATCATGCTCTCATCCCCTAGTGCCCCAAGCAGTTCCAAAAGAAAAAAATCAATAAAGGGCAAACGACATATGAAGAAGGGTGAAAAAACAAAGGACGGGGTAACTCCTGTACCACGATTTCTCTCTCTTACATTCATATACCCAAGTGCGGGCTTCCCTTATTATAGCTATCCTTGTACTATGGCATGTGGCTTGGAGCTTTTCCCTGATGCCCCACTCCATCCCATCATTATATCACATTCCACTTGCCATTTGATGGATGTACCATGGACATGTCACCCCCTTAGAGGACGAAACCACTTAATAGGGTCCTTGGTTAACCTTCTTCTTGAACTTGGAGACACTTGTATGTTCTAAAGCCCACTGTGCAAAGGCATGCCACTATGAGGGTTCACTTGGTTCTATTGATTTATAAGTTGTCTACCTCAATTGCACTAATGATCTATTGCACTAGAAGGTGAGGGGATGCATTGGATCTTATACAGGATTGTAGGTGGGTCTCCATTTATTGTTTGGTCTCCCTATACGGGGTCCAAGCCCTCTAGAGGGTCATATTGGCAGTTTTAATGTGAGCATTAAGAGCCATGGGCCTCCACCATATCAAAGAGTAGATTGCCACTTCATGGGATCCTTCAACACTTTCCATTTGTTACTCGTGTTCCATTTATTTGATGATGATGATGCACCTGGACCACCTTGCCCAACTCGCTGCGCTCTTGCACCACACACTTGGCTGCTGATCCAGGGCCTAGATGAGGATGTGTCTCGCAATGGGAGATAATGGGAGGGCTTGCATCATTCCTCTAGCCGATACAGATGGGATACATGCTTGATCGATCCATTTGGAGACCCATGAGGATGTTATTATGCCCCCACAACCACTTGGGGGCACCACAGGGCATTGCTTGGATATCAAGGGGCCAACCCCTTGATCACTATGTTTTGAGCTCATTCATTCATTTTGGCACACACTGTAATCCATTAGGCCTCCTTGATGTCCCTTTGACCTATTGTATTATTCATTTTTCCCTGTTGAGAAGCTTATTTTTGTATTATGGAGCTATCTTGGTGGGCTTGTCACCAAGTCATGTTATTTTTGCACATTATTTTATTAGTTGGGGCATTATTAGGCTTAACTAGGCAAATTGAACCCCATAGGGAGGATATATATTGATGTGATGATCATTTCATTTGATCATCACTTGGATTTGGACTTGTATTTCTTCTGGGATTTTCGCTAAGCGTTTTGATGGATGAATTGGTTTCTTAATGCATTTCAATGTTTGGAAGAGCTTAATTCTTGTCTTGGAGTTTCAATTTTCTTGCACTTTGATGATTGGAATAATTTCGCTATACTTGTGAGTACTCTTTTTCATGTTTTATCTTGTAATTTGTCTCATGTAATGATCCATGAAATATATTCGTCCATGACGTTGGTGTAGCTGCCCTAATGCTAATGAGAATTTGCTAATCTTGTCTAATCTTGTCTTTGTGAGGGAATTTTCATATGATTATTGTGAAGTATGGTGAATTATTGCCCTAGGGGTACATGATTGTTCATGATTTTCCTTAATAAGTCATCAATTACAACATAAAGAAGTATAAATTTCCTTAAGTGACCTAGTTGCTGTTTGTGAAAATTCCGTAAACTGGGAATCCCTATTGCAACAATTGATTAAAATTCTCCTATTTGTTAATTTCTGAATCAAATTATTTACTACTTCCTACAACAAATATCAAAGCTAATGCATTGCATCCTACACCAATTAAATAATATGCCCAAAACAAGAACAAAACAATAGAGAAAGATACACACACGACATAGTTATTTTTGGACAAATGTGCTTGGAAAAACCCAATGTGGGAAAACTGGTGCAACAAATCTGAGGGTTTTATTATTAAGGTGAATTATTTATGAATAGAATCTTTGGATGCCCTCCTGACAATCTAGTTATAGAGAAAATCACTTAGCAGAAGAAACTGGTGAGATTACCTCACTCTACACTACAAGTCCCGGCTAATCCGACAACTGAACTGCGAGTTCCTCAGCTACTTCTGCGCCACCCCTGCATGGCCCTGCGTCAGGCTCTAAGTCACTACGTCAGCTCAACTGAGAATCGATTTGCCTTCAAAAGCCTTTTCCAACCCTCCCAGCTCAGAAATGCCAACTCCTTCAGCAAATTCAGGCCTCTGTGCTGGAAGCTACTGCGCTGCTCTGCGTGGGGCTTGTGTGAGCCCTTCTTAGCTCTGCGTCACCCTCTCTGCCCTCTGCATTGCCTCCTCTGTGTGTCTCTCTGCCTTTTTGCTAACTATTCTTGGCTCTGGAGAAGATCCTCCAACCAAACTTCCTTTGCCCTTCTTTGCACAAGCTCACTATCGATATTCTCCTGACAGTTGCTCTGCTTCAGAAAATCGAACTTTTGAACTCACTCTCTGTGTCTTCCAAGTGACCCTCAATCTTCCTTAAATAACCTCCTCGTTGACATTCAACGACCCAAATTAGAAGCTAGTCAATGGCTAAGATTATTTCTGTTTGATCCTTGTCTTCTTCTAAAAGTTACACTGAGACTTTATATTAATACCCTTTAATTATTTTATTTTTCTAAGTTTACTTAGGGTCCCTTAAAAATAATTAATTATTTTAATAAAACTGTTTCGGGTGGAATTTCCCAAAACGCTTTCTGGTTTCTTTGAAATAAATGTGCCCAAACCTCCCTACAAAATTTGAGACTTGGAGCACATACGATACTACCAAAAATCAACACTCCCTCTTAGCGAGGAATGTGCTCTAGCAATGCAATCTACTGAAGCATCGCTCTATTCTATTACATCTCCCTCTGTGCTGTTGATGTCTGACATGTTGTCCACTAACCACTGTGCAAATGCTGCATCTATACCGCTGCTGACCCTGCCACTGTCAACACTGTATCCGTACTACAACTCCCTCTGAATTTCTGCATCTGTGCTGCTAGTGGCATTGCCACTGCCAACTGCCTCTGCATTGCAAACTGCTGCTGCTACTGCGTCAACAATGGAAAAACATCCCAAATTACTGAACTAATTGTGTTTAATATGATACCATGTGAATGCTAGAGCCTGACTGTTGCTAGTCTCTATGCCGACCCTCTGAATCTACTGCGCTGTTGCTGACCTCTGCTCTGTGCCATCTGCATTACTGCCAACTCTGCTCTGTGTTGTTAAGTCTGTGGCGCTCCTAGCCACTAGAACTGTCTCTACGACACTCCTTGGCACCATCCAACACTAGTCCATCCTGCTACTTCTAATTTGGGCTCCCGTAGCAAGGAATTGATCCAAGAGGTGGGCTCCTCAAGGATCCTGCCCATCTGTAGCTCCTTCGAACTACAATGCCAAATTAGCTCACCTCCTTCCTGGAGGTATCTCGACTGTCACGGCGAACTCCTTGTCCTCGGTCTTCGCGAGTGTAACCTTCATCTTTGTCCTTCTTCCTAAGTGGACATGGTGTTGCGTAGTGACCCATTTCACCACCCCTGAAGCACTTTATCTTCAAGACGTCCTTCTTACATCTTTGTTGCTCCTACTGCCCCTTCCATGCAAGGGATGCATTCTTCGCCTCCTCCTTCTTGGGCTTCGACCCACTGTTGCTAGTTCTGCCAAGCTTACACTTGACCAAGTCTCTCCTCAACGCCTCTTGCTTGAGAGCTGCCCACATCTCATCCCGATTCGACAAAGTCGCCCTTCCTAGGATACTCTGGACAAAGACTTGCTACTCATCTGAGACAGAATTGAGGGCCAGTCTAACCAAGTCGAAATCTTTAGGTGTAGACCCCATAGCTGATAGCTCGTCTCGGGTCTCCTAAAGCTTCTCGAGGAATGGACCACACGCTCTCCCCCTTCTGCATCTAAGTAGATCCCAGTTTCTGCTCAAGGTACATCTTCCGCTGCTTGGAAGATCCCAGATACAACGTAGACATCGCATCCCACATCTCCTTAGTAGTCCCTCTGCTAGCGATGAGATAGACAACATGATCCTTCACTCTGTCGAGGATCATTCTTTTTGCCTTCACCATTTCTGCCTTGTACTTTTTCAGCGGATCTGCATCTGCAGGCACAACCACCATGCTGTCGACATATGTTTTGAGGGTATGCTCATCTAGAAGGAATGGCATCCTTGCCTTCCAAATGACATAGTTGGATGCTCCGTCCAGTCTATCCTGATCCCTCAAGCCACTGGTTGCCATCTATGCCACGAAAATCTGTCGAACTTCTCCTCTCTGCGTTGTACTGCTGCTGCTCAGCCAATAAGAGAACGGCCTTCTCGGTGGGAAGTCTACTGAGGAACAGTTCCCTCACAATGCTTCTCTTCTCTTATGACGTCTTTCTGCCCAACAAAACGACCTGTAGAAAAACTGCATCCTACCAACTCCTCACGCTACGCTGAGGTAGAAAAACTGCGTCCCACCAACTCCTCACGCTGAGGCTTCAGCGCTGCTCCTTGTGCCATGACAAGAATTTGTTCTAGAAGCCCTTCTCTTTGTCGACTCACTCAGAGAGAGACTACCTCAAAATTCTGCCCTCCTGGCTTGGACTGTGCAAATCCTTTGGGTTTCGAGTTGCTGTCTCCTGCAAGTTTTTCGATCTCCCTCTTTTGCTCAGTGCTGAGTTCTCTAGCATCGTTCTTGCTTCACCTTCACTAGCTTCGATAACATGTGAAAATTCTGTAAATCGGAAATCCCTACTGCAACAATTGATTAAACTTCTCCTATTTGTTAATTTCTGAAACAAATTATTTACTGCTTCCTACAACAAATATCAAAGCTAATACACTGGAACCTACACCAATTAAATAATATGTTCAAAACAAGAACAAAACAATAGAGAAAGATACACACACATGACAGTTATTTTTGGACAAATGTCCCCGGAAAAACCCAATGTGGGAAAACCAGTGCAACAGATTTGAGGGTTTTATTATTAAGCTGAATTATTTTTGAATAAAATCTCTAAATGCCCTCCCGACAATCTAGTTACAGAGAAAATCACTTAGCAGAAGAAACTAGTGAGATTACCTCACTCTACACTGCAAGTCTTGACTGATCCAGCAGCTGAACTGCGAGTTCCTCGATTACTTCTGCGCTGCCCTTGCGTGAGCCCTGTGTTAGCCTCTAAGTCACTACGTCAACTCAACTGAGAATCGATATGCCTTCAAAAGCCTTTTCTAGCCCTGCTGGCTCAGAAACGCCAACTCCTTCAGCAAATTCAGACCTCTGCGCTAGAAGCTGCTGCGCTGCTCTGCGTGGGGCCTGCGTGAGCCCTTCCTGGCTCTGCGTCACCCTCTCTGGCCTATGCGCTACCTCTTTTGTGTGTCTCTCTGCCTCTCTACTGAGTATCCTTGGCTCCGGAGAAGATCCTCCAACAAAAACTCCCTCTGCCCCTCTCTGCGTGATCACTACAAATCATTGCGCTGCCTCTAGCTTCAGCAATTCGATCTGACCATTTGAGACCCCCTGATGCTAACATACTTAATAAATTCATTAAAGCCGTGGGTGGTCATTTGGCATATGCACTGAATGATAAGAAGCCTAAGACCCTAACTGAGGCCAAAGAAATAGTCATGGAAGTTGATCAAAACTCAAGGATTTCCCAGATGGATGTAAATGAACCTCCTAAAGCTAAGGTTGAGGTTAAAAAGAATAAATCCAAAGACCAACTTGAGGAAGCCCTTTTAGTGCTCCTTAAGAAGGTTGATAAGCTAACTGAGGAAATTAACTCAAAGGATAGATTTTACATGAACAAGCTTATCGCCTTAGAAAGGGCTCAAAGTCAACTTATATTCCTAAAGGCAAACCTTTCCCTAAGAAGCAAAATGATGAAGGCAAACCAAGCTCATCTCAAGTCCCAAATACTTTAGCTCCGACAAATGCTATGGAACAAGAATCATCATCCGAGGATGAGCAAAGTGACGAGGAAGAAAGTGAAGATGAAGAAATCAATGAGCAAGCTAACATCGTAGAATCTGAAGCCTTCGAAATTTTGCTAGGTGGCTTGTCCACTCATCCTCCGATTAGTGAAGAAACTATTAAGGAAGAAAGGGATGAACCTATATTAAATGCTGATGATAGTGTGAGATTTAAAAGGGTCCAATACTCGCAAAATAATGATAACAAGAACCCCACGAATTCAAAGGATCCCACCAAAAATGAATCTCCTCCTAAGCAACCCCCCTCTAAAGAACCTTGTTGATTTTTGTAGCTTGGGAGTCACTCCAAGCCTTGAGGATCGAAGGTTTGGAGGAAGGAGTTCTATAAGTGGCTTTGTGGGCTTGAAACCTAAGCTTGGGGTTTTGCACCTATCAATGTTGGGGACAAGACCATGGAGATATTTCGACATGTGATGGATGCGGATGATAGCGCTCATCGAGACGAATTCGACGCATCGAAAATCATCTGATTCCAAGTTGTAGAAATGGAGTCATGAATTTTTTTAAGTTAAGGAGTAGGTTTGCATAAGAAGAGTTAAGGAGTAGGTTTGCATAAGAAGAGTTAAGGCCAGCTAGTTGTTATAGAGGCCTTATGACATCTTGTCAAGCCCTCTTGGACGTTATGTTGGAGCCACACCTTGGGATATAAATAAGAGGTGTGTGTGAGGTTATTTGAGATATCCTAAGGGTATCAATATCAAGGAACACCTCTGCGATTAGACAACGAGATCAAGGGAGGACGAAGAAGGCTAGGAGCACGTGTTTGGGCCTATTTAGTAGTGTGGATTTCTAAGGAACAGGGCTGCAGGTCCAGGGCATGTACAGGAGCAAGAGATGTGTCTTGACTTGATTGAAACAGTCCATAAGTGCAGATCCTAAGCGTCTGTCACAGAGGCGAGTTAGGGACTGTTTGTGCGTTGTTTAAGTGTGTTATTACATGCTGTTTGGGCCACAGATTAGAGAAGTTGCAACAACGTTGAAGAGGGAGATCTGAGTGGGCTGAGAGGCCTAGGAGAGACCCTCTAACCCATCCGCAATCATCCCTTGAAGGTCGTAGCCTAAACAAACCTTTTCCCCATAAGTTTGGGCAGATTGTTTTGTGGAAGGTACATGGATGCTGTAGGGTGTTGTAAGGAGGATCCTCAAGTTCTCCTACTGTGCTTTGGTGCCTAAAATGAACAACAATTGAAGTAACCTAGTTAGAGAAAGATGAACACAAAGATTGGGCACTGGTGTAGGGTTGTTGGTATGCCCTAACCAGTCAGGTGTATGCACAAATCCCAAGGACAAGGAGGTTTCTATAGGGAGTTATAGATGTCTTTTTGTTTGATGAGTGGATGCTAGAGGATGAGTGTCCTAGGACAGGACTGATTTGATGAACTCTGTTAGCAGCCATGTGTAAGGGTCTCCTAGATGATTGGATAACCTAACTAGGAGCAAATGCTACAACAAGATTGGTCACTCGTGGTCTGTTGGAGGGCAGCATGAGAGTTGACCGAGTTTGGATTTGGATTGAGCATTTATGGTCTGCTGGATGACTGCTTGATAATGCCCATGTTGGACCCTGGTGTGCACCATCTTTATGGACTTAGGTCGTTGCTAGAGTGGTAGTTGTTGAGCTCAAGGTTTGATGATCTAGAGGAGCAGTTGAGTAGCCCTAGACTTGTGTGTGGAGAAGGACTTCTACGGCAGATGATGGGCAGTCCTCCTAGCCCGTGTTCATTGTAGGAGATGGACATCTTGCAATGATAGGTGGCAACCCTCTGTGCCCTATGTTGGTCTTCATTGGAGTAGCGCAGGAAGACCATAGTGGGCTGAACTCCTAGAGTAGCTGAGGAGCAACAATGGGCATATTGAGAGTTGTTCACAAATGGAGTTGTAAACAACTCGACAAGAGTCTCGATGTGTTGTGCCCTTGATTGAAAACCGAGGTTTAGTAGCAAAATAGACTTGGAGCATTGATAGAGGCAAGAGTTGCAGATCGAGGGCTGAAGGACCAGGTAGGTATAATGTGTTGACGAAAAGGGTAACTAGGTTCGGTATTTGTCAATTTAATTTTGATCTTTGTACTTGTCAAGAAAAAGAATTATTATTTTTATAATTAATATGAATGACTTTCTTGCTCATTCCATAGGTCTAGGAAAGTCAAAGATCAAGATTATATTGAAGAACTCTTCTTGAGCATTTATGTAATGTACATGGGTCAACCTTGTGTGAATTAGCCCTCCAAGACAAGCTCCATCCTCCAAAGAAGAAGTTTGCCTACAAAAATGATGTGAAAGTCAACCAAGTCAGCCTATAGATGACAAGTTGGCTCAAAGAATAAGTCACATTGATTCATCATGACATGTCGGCTTAAATAGGTGGGTCAAACCACTATGTATAGGCATATGAACTTAGAGTCAAAGTAAGAAGAAATATTCGGATACATTTTCTGAAGCTTCGATGACATAGTAAGAAATCTCGCATGAAAAAGACAACATTATAATGCTATGATGAGAAGAAGGATTCTACGATCTTCGATGGGTATAGCAGTCTCCACGCAAATACATTCTCGGTGCTCTGTCTTGGTGATACTCTATCTCCTTCTCGAAGGTAATAATCTTAGTGAATTGAAGTCACGGTAACATACTCTCGACACACCTGTGATGAGGAGATACAATCTCAGTATTCATGTAATAAAGATCTCAGTCATAGTCTCGGGTTAGCTGAGTGACATATTCTTGACATCCTGAACGTAGACATAATAAAACGCAGTTGTAATGTATCTTGGTGATCCCATCAGTCTCGACACAATTATGATGATCTCGCAGAACCTACAGTAGCACTCAATTTCAATGGAGAGTATCATGATTAGTCTCGACACAATTATGATGACCTCGCAGATCCTACAGGAACACTCAGTTTCGATGGAGACTATCATGATGATCTCACTTTATCTCGGTATATACTCCGTCTCAGGAGCAGCATATCTAAAATGATGAAGACCTCAACGGAAGAAGAAAAATCACAGTGATAAGTCTCGACATACTAGTGATGAGGATATCTCTGTCTAGGCATACACACGATCTTGATGGAAGATCATAATCTTGATGGATCTGCATTACTACTATATGTTATGATGAAAGACCTATATGAATGTACAATAATGCTACAAATTCGGTGAAACAACAATAATTATGACATCAGTGAAGGAACAACAATAGTGATAATCTCAGCAGTGACAAAGTAGAGGATTGTTGTCTTAGTCTTGCAGTGGCTTAATTAGGTTAAGAGTCATGGTCTTGGTATTCGTAAATGAGGATCTCTATAAGAAGAATTTCATGCGGGTTTTCCTCTCAAAGAGTGAGAGGTTTTGGCCCTGGCAAAATGCCAACATCGTGTGTTCTTGTCTCTTTTGTTTTGGTAGCTATTTGATGAACTAAAGAAGACACACTCTAATAATGATAAGTGAAGATTGGAATAAGAAAGAAAAATTGAAAAACACCACATAAATAGTTATCATGCTAAGAAGAATCACATGAACTACATTTGCCCTAGATTCTTCAACATGTTATCAGATCTATGGTTGTAGTCAAAGGAAGGGCAGAAAAGAGATATTTCAAGGACCAAGTTTTGAGCAGAACATGAAATCAAGGATATCAAGATCTACATTGCAAGATCAAACCCTAAATCTACAACAACAATCTACATCAACAAGAGGTTTTTTTTGTCTATGCAATCAAGGAGACAATCTACAATAGCAAGAACTTGTGTCTCCACAGTCATCATCGAAAGGCCACCAAGACTCTCATCAGAATGTCTACAAATCAAGATAGCTTGAAGGATTTCAAAATGAAGATCACATCAGCTTGGAGAAAGTTGAAACCCTAGCAGCAATCCTGATCCACACCACGAAAGAAGATCATTTGTTGGAGCAGCTAATCATCCTCATGAAAAGGAGCAACCTCTCTATTGAGGAAAGGCTTTCTAATTTGAAAGAAGATCATCCAAGAAGAAGCCCTCATTCATCTCCTCCATCAACATGATCAAGGTGAAGATTTTGTCTTCACAAATCAAGTAAGTTCTTTTCATTAATCAATTTGGTAAAATGACTTCATGATTGCAAGGAGATCTACAGATTGACGAGTCATCAAAACTCCTTGCACAGAATAAGGAGGATTGTCATAATCCTCATAGAAAAGAAAAGTAATTAATGTCTATGGAAAGGTCTCTGAAGGTCAAGCATTGTTTGAATGCAACAAGAGACTCATAGGATTCGTATGAAATCACTCAAAGGTCCTCTCATGCCTATGTAGCAGAAGAGGAGACATAAAGAGAGATATATGAAATGCTAGAAGATATACTCTCTAGAAGTATAGTAAAGAAGGTGACATCACTTAGACCTACACAAAAATAAAGGTATCAAAGAATGATCGAATATCTTCATAAGATCTCAAAGTGAGAGATCTGGGAAAGATGATAAAAAGTTAGTCATCATTGATAAGCAAGGTAACAAATGTCAGTGAACAAGAAGGTTACCTCATCCAATAATTTGTGGTCCCTATAGAGAAAGACAAGTTGTAGACTAAAGTATTAAAGGTTAAAGAACTCAGTCATGTGCAGAAAGAAAGAAAAGTTTGGTCCTCAAACAAAACAAGAATAGTGTAAGGTTCAATGCTATAAAAAGAATATGGAAAGAATTTCATATGGTCGGAAAGATGGAGGAAGCTGAATAAAAGGGCCAAGGAAAGAGGGAACAAAAGGATATTATCATAAGCTCCTCGATCTTTTGTTAAAGATATGACCATGATAGTAAGATGTATCGTGGCATCATGAAAGCATTAGAAGCAAGAGCTCGTGGCATCACCATGGGAATCATGAAGAACAAAATCCATGGCAGTCAAACATGAAAAAACTCTTGGGAACCTCATTGGACTTGAAGGAAAGGAAGAAGTCATCCAGGATAGGTCTCATCATACATCAAATCAAAAGGTGAACATTTGCCAGATGAGGATATACAAGATCCTCAAGATTCTCTAATAGAATCCTGATTGAAGGATTCACTAATCTAGAGAGGAAGCAAGTGTTTCAACAAGAACTCCAACTCATGGAATTCATGGATGATGTTATGGTGACATAAGAATAGAAGCAGATCAAGTGGTTGAAGACACTTAAATCAAGAAAGATGTTGGAAGAAGCCTAGATGACCTAAAGGCGAAATGAGGTATGTATGCGTGTATTAAATTTTATAATGTCATGTCATATGGTTGCAGGTAATATAGATCATCACTTCTATCGGAAAAAGCATGATCGAGGAAAAAGGATCTCCTCCTCTAAAAGGATGCAGAAAGACATAAGTCACACTAGATGAAATCAACATAATATGCCCTCATATGAAGTATGGGGTGGTTGGTTACAATTAAGAAACTGTGATTGAAAGCCCGTGGAATGAAATGAGTGAGGAAAGAAGAGATCGTGAGATATGCAACCATGATGAAGGCAATCAACATACAATAGACCAAGAAGACCCTAATGAAAGTCTGAAAAAGAAGGAGACCCTTGACAATGGATAACTTTGGGAGATGTGTCAACATGTATGAAGGATGCTGATACCCACAGGAAGATGTCAAGGTGAAGAGCTATCCCGTAAGGTACTATTTGATTTAATGTTATGCTTTGATTTCTTGAATAATATCTAGATGAGTTCATGCAGGGCTACTAGAAAAGAGTTGTAAGTACAAGTACAACTAGCATTCATGTGGTGGACGGAAATCCTTGAAAGAAACAATGATGAAGAAGTAACCATATGACGAAGGTTCCAGATATGTATCAAGAAGGCCACTTTCCATGAAGAAAGGAATGATGTGACGAACTAAGAAGGAAAGTGATGGTTGGCCTATGCCCTACAAGAGAGAAGCTCAAACTGAGTTTTATGTCCCACGAAGAAGTTGCTGATGAAAAAGGAGAATCCCTTGATAAGAGGGAGCTCTGACATGTCCATGATCAAGAGGGAGTTTGAATTAAGATCACCCCTATTTACAAAGGAGTGACAATGATGTTTTTCCATGTCATGTGTCATGCACTAGACTAGGACTAACAATCGAAGTCTAGATGAAGGCCATGGATGGAAATGTAGACACATGGTAGACACAACATTCTTGTCTTAACTTGGAAAGAAAGAATGGGAGGATTGGGTAATGATCAGGCATCCGGTACTCTTTGAGGATGTGTAGGGCATCCAAGACAAGAGTAGGCAAGAGGATCGATATTCTTTGAGGGATGGGAACCCAAGATAAGAATAGTCCTATAAGGTCATACTCAGTGAACACCCGGGTGGGTATGTACCTTGAGAGAAAATGATGGTGTCTATAAATCATTGGTCACGCCAACATTGTAGCTCATGGTCTCATGGAGAGATGGAGCTGTTAGTCAAGGCCTTGCAATATGACAATGCTAATTGATATGATGCTATACAGATGTGATTACCAATCCGATTCTTCTTATGAGAAATTCTTCAGATTGAGAATAACCAAGTACCATTGTAAATACCTCCCTAGTTAAGAGGGAGTGTTGAAGAAAAGGGTTAATAGGTTTAGTATTTGTCAATGTAATTTTGATCTTTGTACTTGTCAAGAAAAATAATTATTATTTTTATAATTAATATGAATGAGTTTCTTGCTCATTCCATAGGTCTAGGAAAGTCAAAGGATCAAGATTATATTGAAGAACACTTCTTGAGCATTTATGTAATGTACATGGGTCAACCTAGTGACAATTAACCCTCCAAGACAAGCTCCATCCTCCAAAGAAGTTTGCCTGCAAAAACGATGTGAAAGTCAGCTAAGTCGGCCTATAGATGACAAGTCGGCTTAGAGAATAAGCCACATCGATTCATCATGACATGTCAGCTTAAATAGGTGGGTCAAACCACTATGTATAGGGGTGTAACTCAGAGTCAAAATAAGAATAAATATTCAGATACTTTTTCTGAAGCTTTGACAACACAATAAGAAACCTCGCATGAAAAAAACAATGTTACAGTGCTATGATGAGAAGAACTCTTCTACGATCTTCGATGGGTATAACGGTCTCCACGCAAATACGATCTCGGTATTTTGTCTCAGTGATACTCTGTCTTGTTCTCGAGGGTAATAATCTTAGTGAATTGAAGTCACGGTAACATACTCTCAACACACCTGTGATGAGGAGATACAATGTCAGCATTCGTGTAATAAAGATCTCAGTCATAGTCTCGGGTTAGCTGAGTGACATATTCTCGACATCCTGAATGTAGACATAATAAAACGCAATTATAATGTATCTCAGTGATCCCATCAGTCTCGGCACAATTATGATGACCTCACAAATCCTACAGGAACAGTCAGTTTCGACGGAGAGTATCATGACCAGTTTCGACACAATTATGATGACCTCGCAGATCTACAGGAACAATCAGTTTGTACAAACACTCAGTGTTGATGGAGAGTATCTTGATCAGTCTCGGCACAATTATGATGACCTTGCAGATCCTATAGGAACACTCAATTTCGATGGAGAGTATTATGATGATCTCGCTGTATCTCGGTATATACTCTGTCTCAGGACCAACATATCTAAAATGATGAAGACCTCAACGCAAGAAGAAAAATCACAGTCATAAGTCTCAGTATACTAGTGATGAGGATATCTCTGTTTAGGCATACTCACGATCTTGATGGAAGATCATAATATCGATGGATCTGCAGTACTACTATATGGTATCTATATGAATGTACACCATTGCTACAAATTCGGTGAAACAACAATAATGATGACATCAGTGAAGCAACAGTGATAGTGATAATCTCAGCAATGACAAAGTATAGGATTGCTATCCCAGTCTTGGAGTGGCTTAATTAGGTTAAGATTCATGGTTTTGGTATTCGTCAATGATGATCTTTATAAGAAGAATTTCATGCAGTTTTCCTCTCGAAGAGTGAGAGGTTTTCACCCTGGCAGAAAACCAACATCGTGTGTTCTTGTCTCTTTTGTTTTGGTAGCTATTTGATGAACTAAAGAAGACATACTCTAATAATGATAAGTGAAGATTGGAATAAGAAAGAAAAATTTAAAAACACCTCACAAATATTTATCATGCTAAGAGGAATCACATTAACTACATTTTCCCTAGATTCTTCAACACAAGGTACGACCAAGGCAACTGTGAGGAGCTCTACATCAGCTAGATAGTCAGAGTATCTTGTTGAGGGTAGTTTGGTGGTCAATTGATTGACACCAAGACCTAGTTTTGTATTCTTGTACTAGTGGATATTGGAGGGCCATTATCCTTGGTACGAGAGCCCTAGACTGTTGTATTATATGTTGATTAATATAACCAAGTTGGGTTGAAAATTGTAAAAATTTGTCTACATTTTGTGCACTAGTAGATTCACTGTTGTTTACATTGCCTTGTGTAATGTGGTTTCGTTGTGATTTTTGGTTTGGTAGCGCCAGTGATTTAAGATTCTATCCCAGACACCAAGATCGTGGAAAAACAACAAACCTCTCCTTAAAGAGGCCCCCGAGAAGGATCCTCCAAAGAAAGATAAGCCTAAAAAGAATCCTCCAAAGGGAGAGCCTAAAAACAAGGCCAAAAGGAAAGAAAGTTGAACTTGATGTTGATCTAGACACTGCTATAGTAAAGATGACTGTGCAAGTTCCCTTAAAAGAAATCGTGAAGCTTCCTTGGCAATAATGGCAAACCAAGAAATCCCTAGGGATTGAGGATGAAGAAGGCACACCTATAACATTACAAAGCATTCACCTCTCTGATTCAAACTTGGGACATGAGCCATTCTTGCTCACCTTAGTTGTCAATGACCTTTTGCACAACTGTATGTTGGATTCAGGGGCTTTTGCAAATATCATGCCATTGAAAGTAATGAAGCAACTAAATCTTAACACTGCTCGTAGGTATAAGGCGGTCTATGGTTTCAACTCCAATACTGCTGAAGTAGAAGGCCTCATAAAGGATCTAAAGGTTTCGTTAGCTATGAACCCCAATATATCATTACTTATGGATGTTGTAGTCATAGACATTCTTAATGTATGGGGCATGTTATTGTCTAGAAAATGGGGTGCTACTGTGGGTGGTCAATTACAAATGGATTTAACTTACGTTACCATCCCGCAGTCTGATGGAGCTCCTTTCACATTTTATTGAGAACCTATGTATCCTACTTATGTGGTAAAGCCTGGGCCAATCCCTTACTACAAGATTCTTGAAACTGAGAAACCTTCCCCAAATTTCCTTCACAAGAAGTTCGTATCCTTAAAAGGCCTAGTCACAAGCAAAACAAGAAATGGAAGCCTAAAAAGGAGTACAAGATCAGGATGTGGTGTTGGTTGATAAAAGCTCTATACCTGTCAAGATCCATGGGAATGTCGGGGAGGATTACTATTATATTGCTAAACTTAACGACAGACTTTGGCCACAACTGGTCAAGTTAAGTCGTATTACCCCTTTCCTTGATACTTGACCTTGTATTATATGCATTTTAGGGTAGGATGCATTGCATATCGATTTTTCACATTAGAACTAACATAATATGATATTATCATGCTAGATTGGCTGCACTTAGATTAAATTTGCATTTAGACTAAATTTTATTTATTATTGATTTTATGGCCTAATATTAAGCATGGGTGATCATAAGACACCGCAAAAACATGTTGTCCTGTGTGCTTGGTCTTTGACATGTGCAGGTGACAGGTCTGCAGTCCCAAGAGATTGTTGGTGCTCACATGACCTCCCCATTCGAGTATGTTCTTGCACTCTTCTGAGAGACCATGTCCCAGTTGGAGCCAGATGTTACCCACCACCTTGTGGGTGATATCCGTAGGAGAAATTTTTTCTCCTAGATAGTCCTCAGCCGATAGCCAACAACCCTTTGCAGCGCCAAGATAACTCGATGTGCCACTATCTCTGACACCTGAGCCAGCCATGTGGTCCCTCGTTCATCTGTTATGATCATGTGTTTGAAGGTGGGCCTTCCAACTTCGAACATATGGATTTTCATTGTGTATTTGGGTATTTTTGTTTGCTTATTAGGGACACTTTTGGGCATAGATTAGTGGGGTGCTTCAGTGGAAAGAGTTGGCTTGCTCTGTACTCTTGTCGCCTCTTTCCAATTTGATGGTTAACCTTGCATCCTATTCTCGTGGGATCTCTTTTACTGGCCACTAGCTTTAGGGTGGCACTACATGGGAAACCTTGATTTTGGTCGCGAGGTCCCACCTCCACCCTCTGCTCATTATAACCCCATTCATTGCTTTTCCCATCCAGGTTCACATTTGTCCACTAGGTCCACAAGGAGTTATTTTTCCCCTCCCCTTCTCCACACCTTGGGTCGGGCCTAGAATGATGCCTCGGAGGTTGATGCAGCTAAAAAGAAAAGAAAAAGCATAATTTGGTGACTCTTAACTGGAAATGCACCATAGAATGCAAAAGATGGTCAGGACACGTTAAGGGGGTATTCATTGCTATATCTTACATATCGTGCTCTCATCCCCTGGTGCCCTGAGCAGTTTCAAAAGAAAAAAATCAATACAAGGCAAAGGGCATATGAAGAAGGGTGGAAAAACAAAGGGCGGGATAACTCATGTACCACTATTTATCCCTCCTACATTCATATATCCAAGTGTGGGCTTCCCTTATTATAGCTACCCTTGTACTGTGGCATGTGGCTTGGACCTTCCCCTGATGCCCCACTCCATCCCATCATTATATCACATGCCACCGGCCATTTGATGGATGTATCATGGACATGTCACCCCTTCAGAGGATGAAGCTACTTAATAGGGTCCTTGGTTAACCTTCTTCTTGAACTTGGTGACACTTGTATGTTATAAAACCCACCATGGAAGGGCATGCCACTATGAGGTGTCCACTTGGTTCCATGATTTGTAAGCTCTTTTACTCAACTGCACTAATGCTCTATTCTACTGGAAGGTGAGGAGACACATTGGATCTTATACAGGATTGCAGGTGGGTCTCCATTTGGTGTTTGATCTCCCTATATGGGGTCCAAGCCCTCCAAAGGGTCATATTGGTAGTTGTAGGGTGTGTGTTGAGAGCCAAGGGCCTGTACCATAGCATAGAGAAGATTGCCACTTCATGAGATCCTTCAACACCTTCCATTTCTTGCTCGTGTTCCATTCATTTGACGATGATGATGCACTTGGACCACCTTGCCCAACCGACTACACTCTTGCACCACATACTTGGTAGCTGATCCAGGGCTTAGATGAGGATGTGTCTCGCCATGGGAGAAAATGGGAGGGCTTGCATCATTCCTCCAGCTGATATAGATGGGATATAGAATTAATCGATCCATTTGGAGACCCATGAGGCATTGTTAAGTTACAATTGGTCAAAGATGGCCAACATGTGCTACGGGTTTTCAGGTGGCAGAATAGGGTGAGTGTTGAGAATTTTGGGCATGCATTACAACAAAAGTGGTCTGCAAAAGAAGATGAACACAATCCAAATCTCAATTTATTTAGATTCCTCACGGTGTTAGAGAACCAACATAGGGGCATGATGACATGGCATAACAATGATAATGTGGCAACGCAGGACAATATATGGACAAATGGAGAGAGCCCCATGTGAAATCAAGCCAGGATACAACATACCCTAGTCGTAGAATGGTCTAAGGTTACTTGGGAGTGGGAGAAAAAATAGGGAGCCGGAGCGGAAGCGGGTGCGGGATCGACATTTTCAGAAGCTCCCAGTTTGGGAGCGATTCGAGAGTGAATTTTTATATAATATATATATTTTTATATTTTGATGCATATATGTCAACAAAAGCATGTAGAATGATGAATTAGATATATAAAAAACATAAAAACATAGATTGGGCCATATAACATCAATCATCTAGAAGTTATAATCTTCATCAACCACATCCACAAGTTAGTAACATACAACATATTGAGTCTCATGATTCATCAATCTTAAAGTTTCAAGCTTTCAAAATTCAATATATAACATTTATCATCATTGATCACCAAAGTTGTACTTGTAAGGCAAGTGTAACCATTACAACAAAGAATATCTAACATGAAATGAAACAACTTTAAACTTTTTACGAAGTGTCATCTTCATAATTCATTACCAGTGAGTTATATCTGCTAACTTCAAACTTCAAACTTAAATTGACATATATTGTTTACAAAAAATATCATAATAAATATGAAAGAGTCAACAGTTATAAAAACTATTAGAAACCTGAAAAGACAAGTAAATCTATTATCTACAACTTCCTCTTGCCGTGACGAGAAATGTCTAATTTCTGAGTAGGTGACCGTGGTATTTGTGGTCTTCTAGGAGTCCCCTCCCGCATAGTCGCATGACTAGAACCAGAAGGCACATGCCCTTCATGTGATGATGTAGATGGAGGTGGCGGCAGCAAAGGCAAAGATGCTAGAACTCGAGCACTGGCACTGCTACTTAAGGGAGACAGGTGGTTCCACAAGGTTTCATAGGGTTCTAAATATTTTTATTTTATTTTTCTTTGACTTAAGTTGGGTTCGGGCTTCTCGGACACTCCCAATGTGCTTCCTTGATGCTCCTTAGATGCTTTCTAGATGCTCCCTCATGGTAATGTTAAATTCTTAAAGTAAAAGGATGAAAATGAAAAATAAAGGAGAATGTCACTAAAAGGATGAAAATGAAAAAGGAGAATGTCACTTTTACTTAAATTTTTAACGTTACCATGAAATGACTCAGAATGTTTGAGAGTGGTTCCAGCCTCATCGAACTTCATATGGAGAAAATATAATTTCATATCCTATTCAAAATTCAGTAGACTTAATAGTTTTCAGGAATTCAAGATCAATGGGATTGTGGCATTTCATTAGATCATATGATGTATGAGGGTATGTGATTAGCATTTAATCAAGAGCACCAAGCCCTATATGTACCCTAGTGTTGGTGGTGTTAATTGTTGAGCTCCTTTTTCATGCTCTTAGCAAAAAATTACCTTTCAATCAAGTCAAAATCATCGATCAAGCATATTAAGCTTTTTCTACCATATTTCAAGGCTTGGATTAGGTAGTTTGATCAAAATTGGGCAATTTTGACTAATATCCCTAAATAATCGAGGTAGAGGCAAAGGCTAGACAAGAGGAGAAGAATCTAGATTCTAGATGGTTGATGCATCTAAATGGTTGATGCTTGAACAATTAAGTATTAATGTACAATGGATGCCATATCTATCTTGATTTATGTACAAATATACATGCTTCCATATCTTCTACAACTAATTTGGTATTTTGAATGTTTTTTTAACATAAATGCAAAAAAAATATAAAAAATAATTATATATATAGTAGACACTTTGCTTCCTAAATTTTTGGGAAATGATGCTTCCGCGTCCCCGCTTCCAAAAAACATCCCAGCTTCGTCCTAGCTTCGTGCAACGTTGGTTGAGATTTCTCCTTGGAAACCTCCTGTGCTAAACAACACTTGGAGACTTGGCTCAGCAGCTCAAGCATGTTAGGCAAATGAGTTTGTCAAAAGTTCAAAAGTCCCAAAACGAAGTATGCTTCCCCTATTTATTCTTGGGCTTCATTCTCTCCACCCCCTCTTGAATTTCTCCCTCCAAAAAGTGTGAATTGCCCAAGGGGTGCGTATTTCCTTCTTGGGGTAGATCCCACCATCTACCAAGTGCTCGATTTGCCTCTTTCCCCTATGTTGGAGCCTTTTTTAGCCAAAAATTGAAAGTGGGGTCCTCCAACCCACTTTTCGTAAGTTGAAAACCCAAAATTATGAAAATTGTACAAAATTGTATTCTCACTTAGCAACATTTGCTAAGTGGGAATATCACAACTATTCATTTGACTTGTCTTTTAGGAATTAGTTAGGAGTTATTATTTGCTTATGTTTTTCTTAGGAGAGATGAAGGATCTCATTTTTGGATATTATTATTTTATGTAAAGGAGGAGGTTTGAGCTTGTTCCCTATAAAAGGGAAGCCCTCCTATTCTTAGAGGTCGCTGGGAGCTTGTGGAGACTCATGTGAATCAACATATGGTTGAGCCTCACTACTCAGATTGGATTGGTGCCAAGAATTTGTTGAGATATCTTCGTGGCACAATCGCTCGTGGGTTGTGATACACTGTCGGAGATGTGAGACTACTTGGGTATATTGATGCTGATTGGGCAAGCAGTGTGGTGGACCGGAAGAGCACTTCCGGGTGCTGTTTCTCTTTGGGATCTGCCTCGATATCTTGGATGAGCAGGAAGCAGAAGTCGGTGGCTTTGAGCACCACCGAGGTAGAGTACATTGCTGCTAGCATGGCCTCTTGTGAGGCAGTCTAGTTGCGAAAGCTCTTCAGTGAGCTGTTTGGATTTACATTAGATACCACCATGATTCTGTGTGACAACCAGAGCGGGATCCATTTATTAGAGAATCCCGTATTTCATGATCGCTCCAAGCATATCGATATCAGCCTTCAGGTACCACTATATTTGAGATATGGTGCAGCGAGGAGCAATAAGGCTCCAACATATCGGTATAGATGAACAGGTCACCGCCATTTTGACAAAGCCCGTGTGAAAGGTCAAATTCCCGACTTTCCAAGAACGACTTGGTGTCGTTCAGAGACCCTCTTATGAGGGTCGAGTATGATGTATTGAGCTCTGGGAGCTCCAGGGGGTGCGGGGTGCTTCTTGGAGTGACATGTGACCACAGGGTGACTCACCATCCCTGGTGGTGCACTATGTACAGGGTAAAGGTTCAACCTTCCCCTGTGACACCCTGTGGTGGCTGTGGAATAGGATGATTAGTTCTCTTATGGGCCAAGATGATTCGTTCTCCGTGGCAACTATGGAACATGATGATTAGGTCTCCTGTAGGCCAGGATGATTAGTTTTCTGTAGCATCCACTGGACAGGATGATTCGTTCCCCCGTGGACAGGATGATTAGTTCTCTTATCGAGGCATCCTACCCATGCAGTCTGGGACTCATGGGAAGTACCTCTCATCTGATCAATGAGCAGAGAAATGAGGATAGGGACCTCAGTAGTACTATTTATGGACGCATCACTGTATCTACCGTACTCCCTATGCTAGGATGACCTCCATTGATCTGGGATCAGTGAAAGTGGTTCACACTCTGAGACTGACTTCGGGTTAGTGGAGGATGGTATGATATATCCTCGATCATTTCTTCTTCTTCATAGTTCAAGCAAAGCAGAGAAGAGCAAAGCAAAGCAGAGCGGAGCAAAGCAGAGCAATGTAGAGTGGGGTCAAGTTGTACAGGATAGTGCATTTGATGGATGGATTGCAGCGACAGTCTGACAGATTGCAGATGAAGTTCTCCTTAGTTGAGAGGGAGTGTTAAAATTGGCAATTAGGGCCAAACTTCACGTGGATCACCTTATTTATGGCTTTTGATATTTTTCCTAGATTCCTCTCATCGAGAGGTGTACGATTGATCTAAAGATCATCTGATTTCGATAAGTATTTATGGAGATATGAATTTATTTTGATTATGGACAAATTGTCAAAGTCAGCCAGCAAACTTATGTAGGCTCAGAAGCCCAACAGTCACATCTATTCATCCTCAACGTTTGCATACAAATACAGGGAGCATTCTCCTCATTTGGACAATTCAATTAACTCATCTTCTCTCTCTCTCTCGCTCTCTCCTATGCATAAAAGGAGCCTCTCTCTCTCACACGTGTGGTTGAAACTTGAAAGGAAAACATCCTAGGGCAAGGAAGACGCAGAAAGAAGGATGCTAGGGCAGCAGGTCATCTCTTTGACCAGCGTTGACCAAGCGTTGACCTTCCAGAAGTGTGGATTGGGTGTGGTTGCTTCTCTTAGGCAGGCTGCAATTTTTGGCACAAAAATTGAGGTGATCTGACCTCTGGTTTGACCGGTGTTGACTGCCCTTGTTTAGAGCTGTAGTTGACTTCAGAAATCTGCAAATTGACTGAATTGTTGGGGATGTTCAAGGGCTGTTTCTTCAGGCTGTTCGAGGACAAGTTGACCGGAAATTGACCAAGTAATTTTGAGGTCAATTTCAACTAGTTTGACCAATTTTGACTTTGATGATCTAGGGTTTGCTGCTGCTGATATAAAATTACAGAATTCAGATTTTGTACTATTTCCCTCTGCTGAACTATTGAAGATAGAAAAATATTTGATCAAAGGGTTTCCCCGCATTGGGGTTTGTCCCTGGCTAGCCGCCACATCTTGTGTCTCTTGTCTTGGCTTGTTTTCTGTTGATCATTTAATGTTCTATCTGCACTTTACTTAATGTATATGTGATTGCTAATCTGCGGCTAATAAGAAGAAAAATAAGTAAACTGCTCTAAACATAGAACATACCATAATTTAACAGCCCAAAAGAAGAAAAATAAGTAAATTGCTCTTTACACTAGGATGTGCACAATACAATGCTCTGTGGGCTTCCTTAAGAATGGTGTCTCAAAGATCCCCATTATAAGTAATGTACATCCTTCCATGGAATCACAAAATTCCATCATCTCCTAGTTCATATCCCTCAAATTTAGGTTCTTTTGGATTTTTACTATCAAGCCCAGATCTCAACTTTAAATATCAACTATCTCTCAAGAGGTGTTTTAGTATTTTTTCCTCAAATCTACCTTGATAGGTATGAGGCAAAATATTTGTGGTCTTCTACTTAAGGCATTTGCTACCATATTCTCTTTTCCTTTAATGTATGAAATTCCAAAGTCATACTTAGGAATTCACTCTATCGTCTTTGCCTAGTATTCAAGTCTCTTTGAGTAATGAAATATTGTAGACTTTGGTGTCGCTTTTGAGCATAAATCTTCTCCCTACAAGATAATGTTTCCATATCTTTAATGCTAGTACTACAATGGCCAATTCTAAATCATATGTGGCGTAGAGTTCTTCATGAGGCTTCAACTTTCCTGAGGCATATGCTATTACTCCTTTTTCTTGAATTAATACTTTATTTAATCCTTGCTTGGATGCATTGATACATATAGTAAAGTATTTTCCATGTCAATTACTCACAAGATTGGTGCATTGATCAACAATATTTTAAGTTTAGCGAATGTAATATCGTATTCTTCGGTCCGTTCATATCTATCTCCTTTATGTTGGAGGGTTGTGACAAGGGTTGCAACGTTTTGTTTGTTTGTTTAGAACCTCTCTACAAACCTTTGATAGTATCTTGCTAAGCAAATATTTGTTAAGAAACTATATATAAATATTATAATATAAATATATATATATATATATATATCCAATCTGTAACTATACTTACCATCTAACTTATAACTGGATGGTACACTAAATTTCCAAAATACCACTTATCTAAAACTTTGTGGAAATAGATATTAGTATGCCATCTCTAGGTCAAAATACCTTATTCTAAGTCAAAGTACACTCATGAATTTTACACTTCTAAGTATAACATTTTATCATTGTATAGGTACTATAACAATTCTTTTGATCATTTGTAAGAATGAAAGTGCTACTCTTTTTACCTAAAATCCAATATGGACCGTTTTAAATTTAATAAACTTATGAATATCAAATATTAATACCACACAACTTTCTTGTAACAAAAATATTTGAAATTGTATAATAACTTTTGTATAGGTTTATTTTTATGTACCAAGTATAAAGCAAACATGTATTTACATGCATTATAGGTAATAGCTATAAATCATGATCTCTAAATCAATATATATAAAAACATGATATAAGCCATACCATATAACAAACATATGACTATATTTCCTACCTTCACATATCCATATTATAAATCTATATACTATGATAAACACATGCCTACATCGGGTCACACGTTTTATGTCATCACAAGTACATCCCATATCCTTTAAGAGTCACATTTCATACATTATATGAATTATCACAATTATATTTTATATTATTTAATACTTCCATTACATACCATCACCTTTAAGTTCTTATGTCACCATTTGCATTCATTAATCATACATGTTATTACCTAGTGCTTTTATCTGAAGCCCGATTGCATGAAATGGTCTTTACATAATTTAAGGACTCAGATAATAATAGAGAGCCACATGCTAAACTAAAAGAAAATGTTAATTTTAATTTACAAATTAAATTTAAAATTAAAATTAATAAAATAATAAAAATTAATAAATTATAATAAATAAATCAAATAATTTATTAAAATAATAATAAAATTTAATCAAATCAAATCTACGTATCCAAATAAAATCAACAAAATCAAATGAGATTTGATTTTATAAAAGTTACATGTAACAAAGCAATGACACGGGGATGGGAAGAAGGCGATGGACGAGGAATTAAAAGGAGGAAGGAAATCTTGAGGAAGGGGGAGAAAGGAGAACAATTTTTAACACAGAGGTACAGACAGGAAGGAGTCTTGAGTCTTGATTGTATTGGAGTTTTTGGGCACGAGAATCAGATTGCTTCAATTGGAAAGCATTCTAGGATTGAGTACCTAGGTTGTACCCTATTCGACAAGGAGGTTTTGGCTGTTTTGGTAACGCAACCGGAACAAGAATTGCAGCGGAGCAGACATATTTACAGCAGAGAAGATAGGTTAGTATTCATTAGATAAATTGTTTTAAACTTTGTATTTAAATTACATAATCTGGTATTTTGAATTTAGAGCCCTTACATTCAGAATTTAACAGGGTCTAGCAAATTCATGTTCAGAAAAACTGTGAAGCCTTAAATTTGAAATTAAGCAGAGTTTAACAATATTTCTACTCACAAATATGAAATTTTAATACACAATTTATCCATTCTTCTATTGAGTACCAACCTATGCTCTGTTGCGACTCCTGCTCCCGCTACGTTACCAAAACGACCAAAACTTCCCTGCCAAACTGAGCACAACTTCAATTCCCAACTCCAAAATACTTCAATGTCGAGGTACTCTAGCCCTTATGCCCAAAAGTTCAAGAACAATTGAACTTAGAATGTCTTCTATCAGCTCAGTGATACTATGAGAATTTCCTACTGTCCCTGTAATTTTCCAAAACTCCTCATTCCACTTCCTTCAAAGACCAGTTCCTCCGTCTAAGTTGTATCCCTCCTCCTTATATCCTCTGAGTCACTGTCTTACCCCCTTTTCAATGTTTTGTTTCGTGTCACTCAACATGTTCTCCAATCCTTTTAACCTTGTCATAAGATTTGATTTAGTAGGTTATTCACCTTTAGAGAATGTGCTTAGTCGGCAAGTTTGATTCTTTTACTTTATCAAAAGGTTATAGTTTTATGTTCTTTTAATTTTATTTATCATATTTCTTAAATTCCCTATATTGTAATTAATACAAAGTATATAATTTCATTTATTATATCTAATAATTAACAATAACTAATATAATATTATGCTAAAGTTTTTATTTGGTTAATATAATTCATAATATTATAGTTACTTTCTATTTTGTATAACACTTTGTATTTACTTTTTATTTGGATAATATGTTAATGATGTTTTTCATAGTAAGTAACCTACCTTAATATATACATTATATTCTATCGAGTTTGGTATTTACTCAGTGTCTCAATAATTCATTTATTGGACTTTTCATAATTAGTTAACATGTATACTAGTGCAATGCATACGATGCATGCATATGTAGCTATCATATGCATGCCTCTGTACATGCTAATATTCACATTCCCTTTGTAATTGTAGGTGGGTTATTACACCTCCAGCCCACTAATCTCCTGCAAAATTGTCCTATCATACTCTAGCATCTCCTAAAGACATGTGTCTGCGAATATGGCCTCCCTAGAGGTTGCTTGTACATCTGTCTACTCCACTCCAATGCTTGGCCCCAAGGGTGACTGATTATCCTCCATCAGGGGCTCAACATGAGCCACTATCTGACTCTCCAACATTTTCTCATCCCTCACACTATGTGTATCACCTGTCTCATGCTCCTTTATGTGCTCTCTATGCTGAATCATCAATCGCTCATCTGCTCCTGGATCTCCTTCCCTCATGGGAACAATCGGCTTCTCATCATACTCCTCTATCACACATGGATGCATATCTGGGCTACTGTCATCAACTCCACATGATTGCTCATGCTCCTTAGAGGTATCATTGTATGAACCCATGGACTCGTCCAAAGAAGAATTCTCATCCTAATAGACATAAAGAATATCTCCTTGCTCTATCGTTGTTATCTCCTCAGTGTCACTCAAGCATGAGTGGTTAGGTCCCCAAGGTCCTTTGCAGATGAAGCAAAGTCCCTTCCTCCTTAGCTCATTCTTGCTGCATGATCCACTAAACCTTAGTATCTCTTCCCTGGTCAACTGTCTCCTGAACAACCTGATGTTTTGCTCAACCAACCTTTCGGCTAGCTCAGAAGCAGCAGGGGAGACCAATTTCTCTCTCCTCCAAACAGACAACAATCGACACTGCAACTCTCGGCAAATGGCATCACGACCTCTCATACATGATGACAGGATGAACTGCATGTGTGCTATGACTGTGTCAGAATGATGTTTCCTAATGTTGAAGAAGCATTGGAACATCTGCAGGATCAAACCATCACACTCAAGATCAAACATGATTTCATAGGTCCTGGTCATAGCCATAACTTCTAAAATCTTAAGCTTCTTTCCAAAGGTAGAGCCTGCACTGTGGTCCAAGTCCTGGAAAGTTTCTACTACTACTTTGAAGACTCTCCTCATAACATCATCATTGTAAGGAGCTATAGGGGCTGTTAGTCTCATGATGTTAGTGAGACAAGATGCAACTGGGAGTCTAACCTCTTCGCAAGGTTCCTCCAAGAACTTGTGTTGTATGAGAGCAAGCATTGCTGGTTTTAGAGCCCAAATGAGTTCCTTCCCTTCTAACTGGCTCACTTTGGAGAGGAGTGCATCTAGTTCATCTAATTTGGAAAGGACTTTCCATGTGACCTTTATGTGTTTCAAATTTGTTCCATGTGCAAGGATTTGGTGTCCAATTTCCTGCCCCTTCTGCACATCCCTTGGTTGCTCCTTTTGAAGAATGGCATATACCCTTCTTGAGAAAGGTGTGTTGTTTTGTTTTGGTTTTTGGTTCTGATTGCAGTCCATTGATGTATGGTTGTGCTGATTTAAGAGGTGCTTGAAATACTCCAACCGTAGCAATAAGGCATCAACATACAAGACATATATAATGATAATGTTCTCAAGACAACCTCTCAACAACACTTTGTGGCAGCATACATACAAAACCCCTCAACTCAACAATGGCTAGGCAATTATATCAGTGTTTATGTATAGCAGGAAAGATAGCAGACCCTACTAGCAACAAATCCAAGGCTACTGAAGCAGTGTTACAGAGTAACTAAAGATTCTTTGGGCATTAAGACACATAATGACGTCATAGGGCATTTATTCCTAGTGACTCGTGATACACTAATGATCACTTTTATGTTAATGATTTTCTGAAAGTAATTAGTTCATTGTTTTCAGGGATAACTGCCAATAAGTTTCAGAAATCTTATTTCTAGGATAACTTATACAATACTCAATACTGGACAGACTTCAAAGACAAACACAAAAGACCCAGAAATCAACATACAACTGATATGCATGCAACTTTTACCACAATGATCACCACAAAAAGCAAGTTCTGGAAAATACACAGTTTAATTCAGAAAAAATTAGCTTATCTCCTCAGTGTTCTGCAGTTATGGCAGCGTTTATGCTCCAGCAAAATCACCCAGATTTGGTCCAGATGGGTGCATAGATAGACCATGAAACTGCCCTTCTAGCTGCAGATTATCAAATGAATGCACAATGTTGACACCTTAAACTCCAGCAAAAGATATGGCCTCCACTGGCCTACTCGAACTCCGACAAAAGATATATTTGGTCGGCTACCAAAAAAAATGGCTCAGTCCCCTCCAAGATCATTTGACATTTACATATCTTCAGAATTTGTAAGAAAATTTGGCTTCTCAACATCCAGGATGGCGCCAATTCTTGTGCACCAATCACATCCACAAGCATCAAAGGAACACATGTCCAAACAATGAATGCATAGAAATCGTATCTGCATAAACATGCATTCATGTGTTCTGGAAGTATATGTACAATTGCAGATTCTAGCACGTTGATGTTTGATCTTTTGCCATTGACTGGCAACATATACACAACTCCTAATCGCACTCTATCCTCAGGCGCAACATATAACCTGGAAATGATGGAGTTGAAGTCGACGCTGGCTTGATAAGGCACCAACAGCACACAAGAATCTTCTTTAACCAACTGATGCCTCTAATTTGGTTCTACTTGGCCTCTTCGCTCAACCAAGAAAAATCGTCTAGTGCACATAGCTATTTCGCTCGCTTGTGTAAGAACTTGCTCAGACCAATAACACCGCTCATCATAATTCATTTGACGTACAGGACCCATGTCCCTTCTTTAGTGCGACCTCACTGGATATGTGAGCAACAAATTCTTTCTCTGTAACAACTCAGTCGATTCTTGGCCTCTGTTGCATCACAACAGTGACCCTTCTTCTACAACGATTTTGCTAAGGATTGAAACTGCCAGCTTAGTAATTTACTCCTTGGCGTATGCAAATGCTGCTATTACAAGAACTTAGTTCGAATAGACACGTACCCGATCAGTTGTCAAATTGCCAATGCCGCGGTCCCTTTAAGATCGGCCAACTTTTCCTACCGATTCTTCGTTGGCTTGCTAATAAACACCTCGACAAACAACCCAAAAATATATATAGTGACTTTTGTGTATGTTATGTACTCGACAACTCAGTCTACACAGGATATGGGTTGCGCCAAGCTCCAATGGCCTTACTGTGTTTCTTTGGGCAGACAATCTACAAATTGATACGCTCCCAACAATGATTCGACCACATGAAACATAAATGCTTCTCCCGGATCTGGTTATAACTTTGCCAACTGTGACCCCAATCATTTGACGCGGTGGTAGTGACATGCTGCTACCTGGAGAAACTCGTCCCCGATTAGATAAGATTCAGTGAATTGCCAAATTTGGCTTGAGCACCACTGATGAACTTAGCTAGCGATTCCGTTCCTATGTTGATTGATAATGTGGCCCACCAAATCAGGGCACGATGTTGCCTTTAGTTCCTAGTACCCACTTTGGCAACTTGGACCTGATATACGACCGATGGTTGACTCGGGCAAGACGAATCCTTGAGAATGCCACGACTTGGTCACCCTCTACGCATTGATCAGCCCCAAAGATGTTCTCAGCCTTGTGATAGGAATCGTCGACCTCATGCAAATAAATGTCAACTAGCAAATTTGGAAGTAATAGTTCAGAAAAAAAAATTGGTCCCTATGAATCATGAGATTCAGGCTCCTTTGAAATGATACTTCTATTGTTTGAAAAATGCGGCCCACTTAATAAACATTTGATAAAATCATACGCCCCTTTTTGAATCTAAATATCGGGCCAATTTGTCGAATTTAATTGTGCTTGTAACATTTACCAGAAATTTTATCGCTCATTCAATAAGCGGATTTGTCGAGCCCTTTTAATAAATTCTCATTCTGCTACAGGAACTGGGTCTCTGGCGAAACCCTCGATAATAATAACTGCAATTGAAATTGAAAACCTGCAGGCTGAGCCAATGTCGATGCTCTGATACCACTGTAATGTCCCAAATGAAGAAAATTTGGAACAAACCCTTCAAATCAAATTATCAAGCACTTAATAGGAAATTGCCATGAAAAACGCAAACAACAGAAATTTGACTGAAGCCATAAACCCACAAATTGCGTAAAAACCTCATTAAAAATGGAGTTGTCTTTAGTGCGACTTTTTGAAAGCTTTTACAGTGGGTTTTTCGATGTAATTTCTCTAAAATTTGGCAGGAAATTATTGAAATCACAAGCTTGATGGGTAATCCTCTGCAATCGAAGTGCCCTACGGGTTTTCCAGGGTGCTGAATCCATATATACAGTTAAAAAACTAGTTTAAATAACACAAATCAAGATTTCACCTCAAAATTTTCCACCAGATTCCGGTACCGGAAAGTCCAAAAAGTCGCACTAAAGACAACTCCATTAAAAATCACAACATGAGGAACAATGAGAAATGTAGCAACCAAAATCCATCTATTTTATATATAGA
Organism: Pinus taeda; assembly: GCA_000404065.3. Taxonomy (NCBI): domain Eukaryota; kingdom Viridiplantae; phylum Streptophyta; class Pinopsida; order Pinales; family Pinaceae; genus Pinus; species Pinus taeda. The sequence continues at coordinate 49,150 of APFE030981902.1, forward strand.
TATATGCCAATACAATCGCTGGGAATGACCCTCCGATCTCCAAACTGAAACATAAAAACAATCACTACGCCTGTGGATTTTGAATGAATCCACTAAGGGGAGATGGGTGCTCGCCCAATCTCTCTAAATCGCTCGAGGGTTTTTGTCCCGGGGCTACCAATGGAGTAGAGAACCGGGTTCTCAACCTCTCATACAATATACAATACTCAATCCAAGATGTCTCCAAATGATCTCCTCCTCCCCTTTTATAGATTTGATGGATAGATCTCCAAGCCTCTAGAAGCATCTTATTTTATTATTATTCTAAAAACTCCTCCATTGACTTTATCTTAAGTGACTTTTAAATTTATTGTATTTCACTTAAGTCACTTTTGGCCCTTTTTCTCTAGTTAATTATTTTTCCTTAATTAAATGACTAATTAAACTCATTTTTAACTAAGGAAAATGGAAAATTGCCCACCATACTCCCTTTGGCCACTGAAAGTCTCTTCTCAGCATCCCATCCTGTAGATCTTCTCGTTCCAGTTCCAACGAGCTATTACATTGAGGTGTTCCATCAATTAATCTCCCTGGAATGCCACCTTGAGCATAATTAATTAAGTTATGCCCAATAATAACGTTGATTTCTGAAAGTTGTCGGAATGCGACGGAACGAAAGACAAACTGTGCGGATGATGGAATATGCTAAGCGAATGCCATCAAATCCCATAAAAACTCCTCAAAACTCCATAGGGACCCCTGATGACATAAACCTGCTCCACTGATGTAATGTTCCTAAATAGGAATATAAGTGATATTCTAAACAAATAAACAGTGCAGCAACATAAAATTAAAAACATGTATTATACACCCATAAAACACTGTAAATCTGGATCTACTGAGCCTTATATTATAAAATCTGAAAGCATAGATACAATATAAATGAGATGGTGCACTTGGGCTTATCTCAAGGACAAACTAGACCAAACACAGGCGATGGAATAGCTGAGTTGAAGGCTGCCTAGTGGCTGCACCACTCTTCACTGCGTTGTCCCAATGAAACTGTTGTCCTATTGAACTTCGACCTGCTAGAATGTGCCCAAAACCCGCCCAGAAAATTATATCCTTTCGACTTCTTGGAGAAAACCCAAGAAAACTCAGAAGGGACTTTCTCTGGTTTTGACTTTGGATTTTCGGCCTCCTTGGAGCCTCTTCCCAGCTGCTGCTGCCAAATTCGACTTGCAGGAAACAACTTGCAAATCCCTCTGAAAACACCCCAAGAATGCTGGGTTCACTTGTGATGACTATCTCCTTGCTCCCCAGATGATCCTTAGCTCAGATGACTGCTCTCGTAAGCACCACGAGTTTGCTGCCAGAGGCCTTTGCGCAATCCCTCTACCCAGAAATTCATACTGCTGTGACCCCTGATTGGCTGGCTGCAAAGTCCCTGAAATTGTCCTCAACCAATAGCCTTTCCAATGCCTGGAACTCCCAAAGAGCTATGGACCTCCTAGCGGGCTCAATCCCCTTCTGCGTGTTTCTGGTTGCCTAGAGAATGCACAGTCTCCCCCTCTGCGTGGCTAGATGAAGTGTATGTTAATGCTGAAACCCATGAAATGTCTGTGAAACAACCTCCTTAGGGCAGGGACGGATAGTCCCTTGAGGTAGAAGTTGAATCTCCCCTGCGGAAAATCCGTGGTTAAACCACTGGTAGACTCACTAAGCAGCAGAGCGTACAAAGATAAGTTTGTTTGTAAGATGATCAAGATGCTCCATGAGAGCTCTTTCCCTTTTTATCACCTTGGGTCCCCTTAGCCTCTTGTGGGCCCCTCCTTCCACTAATTTGATTCCCTCTAGCTCATGTAATGGCCAAGTTCGAATTATTAATTTGGGTGGCCCCACAGTCTACTAGCTGCCAGAAATAAAGTCGAATTGCCTATAGTTCCTAAGTTCTTCGTGTGGGGTCTTCATCTTACACCAAAAATGATGCCAAAATTGTGTAGCTGCCCTCCGTGACTAATACATTTGAGAAGGGACATGACAATTGACTTGGCCATCTCTTGCTCTGGAAATCCACCCTGGCTGTACTATGAAGAAGAATAAAAATGGGGACACGATGCTCAACCCAAAATTTCACGGTAAAATCAACATTCTATTAACAAAAGATTGCCATGTCAAATAAAACAAATACAACACTGCGTTCTAATAACACAATGAACAGAAAATTTCTCAACTTTTATTATTGTGAAAATTTCTAAATAGAAATCCTATTGCGGTGATTAATATTATTTCTTTTGCTTATTACCTCTGAAATAAGTTATCCACAATATTTTTACGGCAAATATCGAAATATATTCTACTACAACCTTCACAATTAAAACATTGCAGAAAGTAAATGTAAGGAAATATACTAGCACAAATACAACCACAATGACACAATTATTTTTGAACTATTTTCCTCGGAAAAACCCAATGTGGGAAAACCAATGCAACAGATGAGGGTTTTTATTATTTTTCAGCAAATTCTCTTGTACAATTTGTAGCCAACAAAATAGGAATGAGAAATTTTATAGACACTTCTTGACCAACTTCTACCCCAGGTGAAGCACTTCTTCCTCGGAATCCTTTTGATCCTCTTTGCGTCAAACTGCTCTCCCAAGCTTAGTGTCAAGCCGCCCACGTAGGCTCTGCGTCAAACTGCCTCTACGCTACCTCTTTTTGCCTCACCCTTCCTGCTCGTGTCTTGCTGCCTTACACTCTTTGAATATGTTGATGCCTTCTCTCTCTTTCTCACCTACAACTCTCCCTCTGATTCGATTTTCTCTTGCCGAACTTTGACCAGTAAGAAAATCGATCTTACTTGGGTAACTGAGTATTTGCCTCTGGTGTCCACTCCAAAGGCCCATCAAGTCTCCTTTTATAATCCTCTCGTTGATCAATCAACGACCCATATTAGATTCTAATCAATGGTTAGGATCATTTGACTTGATCTTTGCCTTCTTCTAGAAGTTCCATCCAAATTTTAGATTAATACCCATTAATTAATTTAATTTCCTAAGTTTAGACTTAGGGTTCCATTAAAAATAATTAATTCTTTTAATAAAACTGTTTCCGAGTGGAATTTCCAAAAACGATTTCTGGGTATTAGTGAATGCATGTGTCTAAGCCTTTTTGCAAATTTTGGGGCCTAGAGCACATCTGATGCTACCCCAAATCAGTATTCCCTCTTAGCGAGGAATGTGCTCTAACGATATATTGATACTACATACTGCTCTGACTCTGAAGCATCACCCTCTGCGCTACTGTCCACCAACTATTGCGCTGCTACTGCAACTGTACTGCTTTCTTTGACACTGCCACTACCACTGCCAATGCTACATCTGTACTACATCTCCCTTTGAATATCTGCATTTGTGTTGCTGCTGGCACTGGCATTGCCAACTGTCCTTGCATTGTAAACTGCTGCTACTACCGAAACGGATTTTCAACCATACCCATCTGCTCTCTGAACTAAGTGAACTTAGCTCTTCCAAGAGCCTTTGTGAGTATATCGACCACCTGCTCTTCTATGTGGACATACTGTAGTTGTATTGCCCCACGCTGGACACAGTCTCCGATAAAGTGACAACGAATATCTATATGTTTCGACCGATCATGAAATACTGGATTCTCAAAGAGTTTGATACAACTCTAATTATCGCAGTAAACCTTGGTCACTTCCATCCTTTTTCTGAATAAGCTCACAAGCTAAGTCATAGGACACGTCCTCCAGGGTCTCGTGTCTCGTATTTTACGTATTGGACACGAAAACGGCCCTAATACGTGTCGAATACGGTTTTTATCGTGTCCTGGAAAATTGAATACGTATTCTTCGGTTTTCATCGTGTCCTGAATTTCAAAAACGCGTATTTTGTTTGTAGAAAACGTGGCCCTAACGTATTTCGACCGGTTGAATACGTACCCCGCAAAAAATGTAATTTAAAGCCCGCGCGATGGATTTTTCATTTGTTATTTTCGTCCTGTGCTGTCTGGAGCTGTTGTGTGGAGCAGGGTGTTTGAAGTTAGCACTGGATTTGGAGTCTAGAGCAGATTGTGGTGCGGCTGGTGCCCGTGCCGATTGCTGTGCAGTGTGCAGCGTTGAAGACCGGCCTGTAAACCAGTAAACCGGAACGGCGGAACCCCTAAACCCGTGTAAACCAGTATGGTTCTTGGCCACAAATACGCTCCATTTTGCTGTTCATTTCAATTTGTATGGGTATTGCATTGTTTTTGGTGGATCTGGCATCTAAAATACCTCTCGAGTCTCAACAGTGAAACAGATTCTACTGTTCCACATCTAGTTAAACTCCCTTTGATTTGAATCTTGAAATATAAAAACAACTTCAGCCTATGAAACTGTAATATTGACATAAGCTACCATCAGAGGCAAACATAGGGTGACTATGAGATTCCACGAGGTATCATCTGGCATATTATTCCGTGGTACATGTAATTCACGTAACCTATAAATCATATTTCTTTGATAGTGCGCGTTCAATTAGAAATACAACGGTCATTGATGAATGTCCCTGATCTCTAGAATGTATCCAGATAGTCTAAAAATAACTTGAGCACCTAAATCAGTGCTTCAAATACTACAAACATTCTAGAAACTGTTAACATCTCCAGCGTTATATGAAATGATCTTGAAGTGAATATATTTAGTGGATTGACCCTATCCAAGATCCTACTTCCAAGTGTAGCCGAGCTTTCAAAAGCCCACCAGCATCCACATTTCTCTCTCTTTACACATGATGAAAATATATAGAATCAAAAGCTGTCTCAGCAAGTTGTATCTCAAATATATAGGCTGCAGGATATGATTATCCAAGGAATTTGTTCCATTCATCCAGTTAATAACAAGGAGGGAGTTACCAAAGGTTTGAAGTGTTTTGGCTCCTTTTCCATCTGACAGCATTAACGATAGATTAAAGACCAGCAACTTAAGATTATTGGTTCCTCTGCCCAGTCCAGCTTTGGAACTTACACGAGATTCATTACATACCTTACAAAGTATACACCAACCAGGATCATGATTGCCTCTTTTCGGTTAAATATCTCAGGTAAGTGCCTTAATTTTACGACCTAACCACATAAAAATCCAGTCTATTAAAGGACGTATAAATTCCCATATTTCTTTCCACCACTGGACCAATTCCCCCCTCCATCAGCTGCACTTAAAGTCTGATTATTGACAGCCTAATTTAGGTGTATAGATCCCTCTTTTAGGATTTCTTTTTTCCCCATACGACCTCATCTTCAGCATCTTCAATTCTTATATGGCTTCACCTAAGAGTTGGAGTGTTTCTTTTCCATAATAGATTCACTCCCCTCCAACCCAAGTAGAGATGATAATTCGGGATAAGTTACCTGATTAAGAAAGAATGGTCCTGTCCTAGGAAGAACCTCTATCAATCCGATAGACAACTTAAATCCCTCACTCCTACCAACATGAGGATCTATGCCAATCCTAATTATCAGCCTATTCTCAATCCTTAACTTGGAGCATTGCAAGATTAGCCATTGGACTGCGGTTTGAATGTTGGTGTCTTGACTTTGTTTAGAGCACTATAGGCATGCTGATTGGCTTCTCACTTTATCACTCTATTATCACATGATCTCATCATTGTTTGACAATAGACCTCTGGCATGTCACGTTGGTGCATTTCATTCAATTGTAAGTACTGGTCACTGCTCCCTGAATCTACCTTTCACTGCTGGAAATTCATCATTACATCACTGACTAATTGTGGTGATTACACTCTTGATAACATACTATTCATGGTAACAATTTGTCCTAGATTACTGTGGTAAATGTGCTTGTATCAGTTCACTGCTCAGTGCTCACTCATGTCATTGATTACAAATCTGCTCTTGAATTACTGTGGTAAAATGAGCCTTAAGTCTGGTATATTTCCCCAATATTTAAGTGTTGTGGATATACAATTTCTCACTGCCCATTCACTGTCTGGAAATATTTCATGATTATAACATAAGTGCTGCCTTCATTTGCATGTTTTATGATTGAAATGATACAGACTACACCATATTATGTTGGAAGAGCAATCAAATGTTTAACTGTAATTTAAATCAGCCTGCTTGTAAGTTGTAAATTTTGATTCTATTTATTTTTTTAAAGTGAACTATGAACTTTGAGAAGTAATTATATTTTAATTTGATTAGATAAGCTGCAACCTGCAATTTAATATGGATAAAAAACTATATTTCGGTATATATATATATATATATATTATATATATATATATATATATTTATTAAATATATATAAAACGTGTCCCCCGTGTCCTGTTTCCAGGTCGCTGCGTTTCGTATTGAATACTCGTATTTACGTGTCCTCCGTGTCTCGTGTCCTCGTGTCATGTGACTTAGCTCACAAGCAATTTTCTGAGCCATATGGCTTCGCACGTAGCTGTGCTGGCTGCCGTATATTCTACTTCTGCTGAGCTCAGTGCTACTGATTTCTGCTTCTTGCTGCACCAAGATATCATCCCTGATCCAACGCTGAAGTAGTACCTTGAGGTACTTTTTCGGTCTACGGAATTACCTGCCCAATCTGCATCAGTGAACCCATTCAAATTGACGTCCTCCCCTCGGGAGTACGTCAACCCATATTCGACTGTTCCGCGTACATACCTAAGAATGTGTCTTCCTGTTGCCCAATGCACTCTTTTTGGTTCCACCATGAACTGACTAAGAGTGTTGACAACAAAACAAATGTTTGGCCTAGTGTTCACCAGATACATAAGCAACCCAATGAGCTACTTGTTCAAGGTGGGATCTACTTTCTTGTCTTTTGTTGCATCTATTTTCTTCCAGTTGGTGATCATGGGAGTAGTCATGGTTCGGCAATTCTCCATTCTGAATTTCTTCAGAATTTCTGTAGCGTACCTTCCTTGTCCAAGGAAGATCTCCCCATTCTTCTGCCAAACTTCCAACCCCAGAAAATAATGTATCAATCCCAAGTCCTTCATGTCGAATTCGGCTTCTAGATTCTTCTTGCAATCCTGGATGAGCTTGGATGACCTAGTTAGGAATAGGTTATCTACATACAATACCAGAATAAGTGGCTCATCCTCTACAACCAAATAGTAGAGATTGGGATCAACATCACTCTTGACAAATCCCAACTGCGACAAGTAACTTGCAATCGACCATACCATGCTCTGGGTGCCTGCTTGAGCCCGTACAAGGCTTTCTTTAACCTGCAAGCATGAGTTTTCTTCTCATGAGTTTCGAAGCCTTCGGGCTGTTCTATATACACCTCCTCTTCTATCACTCCGTTCAAGAACGCTGTATTGACATCCATATGGCGAATCTCCCATCCCATTTGCGCTGCTAGGGATATAACAGATTTGATAGAGGTGTATCAAGCAATTGGGGTGAAGGTCTCTTCATAGTCTAATCCTTCTTTCTGAGCATACCCCTTTGCCATGAACCTTGCCTTGTACCTCTCTATACTGTCGTCTGCAACATATTTGATCTTGTAGATCCATCGTGATCCTGCAACAAATCTATCTTCTAGTCTAGGTACTACCTCTCAGACATCATTCGTCATGATGGAGTTGTATTCTTTCACCATGTCATCCACCCATACTTGGTGTTGAAAAATTCCTGAAAGCTAGAGGGTACTTCAACTTGAGCTACCAATGCCTGGTATCTATCTTGTTGTCTACACTGCCTCTTCTCGGCTCTAGGAGCTTCAATAAACTCCTCTGCGTCCCTCAGTGTCTACCGTACTTCTCTGCTTGTTCTACCTTTGGCGGTGGGAGGCTCAACCAACTCTTCCTCCTGATCCTGTCGTTCCGTCTGTTGAGAATCATTCGCATTTCCTCCTTCTGAGGAGATACTGGTGTTGGTCACTGTACTTGATCCAGGTGTATGTCCTCTTGCCTGTCCTCCTTGCTGCCCCTGTCGCTCTTGGACTAACGAAACATCTCCAAATAGATCTTTTGCAGGCATCTCACAAGATTTCTTGAAAGCTCTGTCCTCCATGAACTTTGCATCTTGTCTTACTACAAACTTCCTGTTGCCAGGAATGTAGATTCTATATGCCTTTGAGGTCTTGTTGTATCCTACGAGATAACCCCTTTTTTGTAGTCTGATCTAGTTTACTGCGCTTCTCATCTAGAATGTGACAATAAGCCACGCTTCCGAATATCCTGAGATGACTGACTTCCGACTTCTTCCTTGTGAAAACTCCTTCGGGCGTTCTCTTCCCCAATGCTCTGTGAGGAGTTCTATTATGGATATATACTGCTGTGTTGCAAGCTTCTGCCCATAGATACTTAGGTAGATCTTGATCATACAACATAGCTTTGGCTACCCCAACAATAGTTTTATTTTTCTGTTCTGCTACTCCATTCTGCTTCGGATTATATGGAGTTGTCCACACTCTTTTGATGCCCTCCTTTGCGCAGAAATTTGTGAAGTCATTGTCTGTATATTCTCCACCATTATATGAAGGCAATACCTTTATCTTTTTCCCTGTCATATTTTCAACAAGAGCTTGAAACTCTCGGAAACGATCAAAGACCTTATCCTTGGTTTTTAGGAAATAGATCCAAGTTTTCCTGGAGTGATCATCGATAAAGTTGACAAAGTATTCACCACCACTCAGAGCCCTTGTGGACATAGGGCTGCAGATATCTGAGTGTATTAATCCTAATACACATTCTGCTCTATTGTTACTTCTGGAAAAAGCTGCTTTAGCATACTTTTCTAGCACACATCCTCTACATAAGTCATCATGTTCACTACTAAGGGCTGGTACCCCTGTAACAGTTTCTCTGAGCATCCTCAGTGTTCCATGATGTAAGCACCCCATTCGCTTGTGCCATAATTCATTTCGCTCCTTCTCACCATTACAGTTGTTGCCTATCAGTGCCGTTGGTGGTTCGAGCTGCAACCTATACAACTTGTTGCTTCGAACCCCAATTTTCTTTTTCTTCTTCCAGCTTAGATGCTTGACGTATACCTTCTTTCCCATGAAGTATACATCATATCTCTTGTCCTGTAACTGGGACACTAAAATCAAGTTCATTCCTAATCCTAACACATGTAGAACATTGGTGGCTCAGATGTTGGTCCCTGCTTCCGTCTAAAAAGCTATGGTGCCTCTCCCTACTGGAGTACATTTCGTTTTGTTTTCCATAGTTATTTGGAAGTCCATTTGTTCTTCTTGATAGCTCGAGAAATGTTCTCGTACTCTAGTCGTATGAGCTGAAGCCCCGCTATCAATGTACCAAACATTCGCTGACGCTGAATTTGCTAGGCATGTGAATTCTTCATCTAATCTGGTAGATAAATCTGAAACACTTTGAGTATCCATATTGTGCCAATTTTTGATGCTAACCTGTCCCAACTGTTGCAGGAAAAAACTGCGTCCCACTTGAGACAACCCTCCTTGCTGAATCTTTTGTTGCATTGTTCCTTCTACCACTGACAAATTTCTATTAGAAAGGCTTACCTCTCTATCGACTCACTCAGAGAGAGTTTTCCCACGAAATCCAATCTCTTTGGCTTGAACTGCACAATCCTTTGGGAGATTCGAATTTCTGCCCCTGCAAGAGTTTCGAATTCCCTTCTCCTTTCAACGTTGGGTCCTTCGGTTTCTTTCTTCTGTTTGCCTATAGCTCCGATACCATGTGAAAAATTTTAAATAGAAATCCTACTGCAGTGATTAATATTATTTCTTCTACTTATTACCTCAGAAATAAGTTATCCATAGGATTCTTATGGCAAATATCGAAATATATTCTACTGCACCCATCACAATTAAAACATTGCAGAAAGTAAATGTAAGGAAATATATTAGCACAAATACAACCATAATGACAGTTATTTTTGGACAATTGACAATTGTCCTCGGAAATACCCAATGTGGGAAAACCGGTGCAACGGATGAGGGTTTTTATTATTCTTCAGTAAATTCTCTTCTACAATTTACAACTAACAAAATAGGAATGAGAAATTTTACACACACTTCTCGACCAAGTTCTACCCCAAGTGAAGCACTTCTTCCTCGGAATCCTTCTGATCCTCTCTGTGTCAAACTACTTTCCTAGGCTCAACGTCAAGCTGCTCATGTAGGCTCTGCGTCAAATTTCCTTTGTGCTGCCTCTTTTTGCATCACCTTTCATGCTCTGTGTCTTGCTGCCTTGCAGTCTCTAAATATGCTGATGTCCTCTCTCTCTTTCTCACTTGCAATGCTCCCTTTGATTCGATTTTCTCTTGCTGAACTTCGGCCAGTGAGAAAATTGATCTTACTCAGGTAACTGAGTATCTGCCATTGTTGTCTTCTCCAAGTGCCCATTAAGTCTCCTTTTATAATTCTCTCATTGATCAATCAACGACCCAGATTAGATTCTAATAAATGGTTAGGATCATTTGACTTGATCTCTGCCTTCTTCTAGAAGTTCTATCCACAATTTAGATTAATACCCATTAATTATTTTAATTTCCTAAGTTTAGACTTAGGGTCCCATTAAAAATAATTAATTATTTTAATAAAACTGTTTCCGGGTGGAATTTCCCAAAACTATTTCTGGGTATTGGAGAATGCATATGTCTAAGCCTTCCTGCAAATTTCGAGGCCTAGAGCACATCCGATGCTACCCAAATCAACAATTATAATGGGTAAACTGGGGTTACATGCACATACAACCAAAATCGATGAGATGAAAAGTTGGTCCCCACGATAATCTTTTGCACTACTATGCCGACCCTCCAAACTGAACTCAACTACACTGCTGAGCTCTCCTGTGAATTCTAGATGAATTCACCAAAGGGAGATGGGTACTCGCCCAATCTCACTAAATCAATCGAGGGTTTTTGTCCTGGGGCTACTGCTAAAGTAGAGAACTGGTTCCTCAACCTCTCATATAAGAAGAAATACCAAATCCAGGACGTCCTTCATTAGCCTCCTCCTCTTTTATAGATCTGATGGACCCCTCTAGAACCTCCTATTTTATTATTATTTTAATCATGGAGCACTTTTCCCTCTTTTACTTCAATTAAAATATTCTTTTTTAAATAGGGAAAAGGGTAAATTGGCCACCATGTATCCTCAGGTCACTGAAACTCATATCTAACCATCCCATCCTGTAGATCTTCTCGTTCCACTTCCAACGAGCTATTGCACTAAGGTGTTCTGTCAAGTATTCCTCCTTGAATGCTACCTTAAGTGTAATTAATTGGGTCAGGCCCAATAATATCTCTGTTTTTTGAAAGTTGTCAGAATGCACCAGAACGAAAGGCAAATTGTGTGGATGATGGAATATACCAAGCAAATGCCATCAGACATGATAGAAGCTCCTCAAAATCCCTACAAAAGCCTTTGGTCCCGTTGATGACACCAACCTGCACCTATGAACTGTCTGCCCCCAACTCTGAAAGCCCATCCTAACCATGTCATAAGGAACACCAGAAAAAGGACAATTACAAATCCTCTCGCCTGAAGATTGCTTGCCCTCAAGCAATCCAAATCTGTGGACCAATCTGGTGGCCCAACTCAACTAAGACCCAATGTCTGGATCCCATACGAACCACTAGGTGATGCTCTACCTCTGTATCAACCCACCATGAAAGGACCTCTGAATACCCGTATCCCAGACCAATCTCTGACTGAACTTGTCATCAACAAATCCTCCTGGATCCTAATGCGACCAAGAACAAGTTTCAAGGCTCCATGGCTCTTGTTGTGCTATAATTCCAAGCACAAATGGTGCTCCATCCACCATGTTCCAACTCATCACCTCTCTCCAATCCAACCCTTGGCATAGACCAAAGTCAATCTCAGCATGCTGATGCCGTGCTGAAACACTGATGAGTGACCAACCTACATCCTGCTGCCAACTGAAGCATGTAATATCTCTCACCTCTAAGGGCTCTTACAGTGCAATGCTCCTAGCTAAAAATGATACTCCATCAATAGGGTACCAGCTCATGATCTCTCGCCAATCCAATGCACGGGCACCTGTGTAAGAGGCAAGTCAACTAGGTTGATATGGGTCCCTACTCAACTCAGGATGCTATATCTGGTCAATCAAGCAGATTTATCTAAGGAAACATGTGCCTCGCTCTATAATAGGCAAAAGTGGGCAAGATGTGCTACAAGCCCAATCTATGTACTCTTGGAGAGGGATGCTCCCTAAAAGAGCTGCAGCTCTGCCAACCACCTGTGCTAGTATCTGCGAGTTATCAATGGGTCAGCCCAAAGATGGATGCACCACCATCTCAAAAAGATCCATTCTCATTGGGCTGAAAACTCCACACTCCTCTAGTCTACCAACCTCTTGCAAAACTATCACGTCAGCCCCTCGCACCTCCTGAGAACATATGTTTGCAAATACTGCAACCCTGCTAGCTATCTGTACATCTGCCCGCCCCTCATCAATGCTTGGGCCCAAGGATGGTTGCTCATCCTCCTCCCTCATGTACTCAACATGAGCCTACAACTGGCTTTCCTCATAAGGCTCATCATGCATACTGTGCATATCATCCTCCTGAGCAAACTCATGCTCCACGATATGCTGCTCCCGCTGAATCATCACTGGTGACTCATCGTCCCGAATGTCTCCCATAGGGTCGACTGAGGGCTCACCATACAAACTAGAATATAAATTTGGCCTACTGTCACCGACTCCACATGACTGCTCATGCTCCCCAGAGGCATCCTCATATGACCCCACAGACTCATCCAAAGAAGAGTCCTCATCCTAAAAGACATAAGGACTATCTTCCTGCTCTACCTCTGCCATTTCCTTTGCATCTCTCAAGCATGAGTGGTTAGGTCCCCAAGGTTCTTTGTAGATGAAGCAAAGACCTATTCTCCTTAACTCATTCTTGCTACATGGTCCACCAATCCTGAGCAACTCCTCCTTGGTCATTTGTCTTTTGAACAACACAATGATCTGCTCAACCAACCTTTCGGCTAGTACATAAGCAGCAGGTGAAATCAACTGTTCCTTCCTCCAAATGGCCAACAACTCAGATTGCATCTTCTTGCAAATGGCATCACGGCCTCGCATAACTGAAGACAAAATGGACAACATGTTTGTTTTGACCGAGTCAGGATGATGTTTCTTAATGGTAAATAAGTATCGGGACATCTGATGGATCAAGTCATCATACCCAATATCAAACATGATTTCATATGTTCTAACCATGATCATGATTTCTAGAACCTCAAGCTTCTTCCCAAAGGTAGAACCTACACTGTTGTCCAAGTCTTGAAAGATCTCTACTATCAGCTTGAAAACTCTCCTAATAACACCATCATTGAAAGGAGGTATAGGTGCGGTCAGTCTCATGATGTTTTTGAGACAAGATGCAACTGAAAGTCTAACCCCTTCACAAGGTTCCTCCAAGAGCTTGGGTTGTATGAGAGCAAACATAGCTGGTCTTAGAGTCCAAATGAGTTTCTTCCCTTCTAATTGGTTCACTTCAAAAATGAGTGCATCGAGTTCATCTAGTTTGAAATGGACTTTCCATGTGACCCTCATGTGCTTCAAATCTGTCCCCAGTGCAAATATTTTGTGCCCTATTTCTTGCCCCTTCTTCCCCTCCATTGGCTGTTCTCTCTGAAGAATGGCATAGACCCCTCTTGATAAAGGTCTGTTGACTTTCTTGGGTTTCTGGTCCAATGATGCATGGTGGTTCAAAGAACTCCTTTCTGTGATGTTCAATCTTCCCAATGCATTCATGAGTGTTGTGAGCCTCTCCATGATTTAGTTTAATGAAGACACGAACAAATGAGGTCACTGTTTTCTGAGTTTAATGCATTTTTCTGTGTGGTATTCTGTCAAACATCTCATGGTTATACTGCTGCAGGTGAAGCATTTTTATTGAGGCTAATTGCAAGCATGCAATGACACCTAAATGGAATATCCAACTCTAACCAGCAACAAATATCTTAATCTCTAATCTCAGGAAGTTAACACAACCACTCATAAAACCTTGCATGAGTTATATTTTGAACAAGACATTGCATTTTCCTTATCATATTAAGAAAGATACACAACATAAAATATAAGATAGAACCTGGTGTTGAATAGCAGCTAAATGTGCCTTCGAAATTGTGATGAGATATATGAGCTGCTACAGGTTTGCAAGTAAATCCGGCCTCACTGGACAAGCTGCTACTGGGATCATAAAATTAACACGAGCTGCTACAGGTCTGCAATTAAATCTGGCCTTACTAGGTAAGCTGCTACAAGTATCAAGAAATCATTTCCAGTTCTGAAATATGAATAGGTTGAGGTAGTTTGATTCCGCAGCTTGGTATCAGGATCCTCCACTAATCAGTGGCAACTTTGTCAAAAAACAATTCGATGCCTCCCTGTAGAAAAAGGGCAGTGATCCAAATGATAATCCTGGAGAATATTATGGGTAGTCGCCCCCCCCTTAAGAGACAATAATTTGGCACCCTTGATCCATCAATGATGCATTGAAATTTTGTCCCCAACTGCTCAAACTATTGCGACTGCCCCTTGTGACAACCTTCTCGTACTCGACACAGAGAATTTGCTGGAGAAATGATGAATGGCAGGGATATAATAAGTCTGGAAGTATGATGGCTGCTAACAGAAAATCTTTTATATCCCAAGTATAATTTTCTTAGAGCAACACTCCAATACTGATTTGAGACAAACACTGCCCAGATATCAGACTTTAAGCCAAACCCAAACTAATGCAATACGTCCAACCCACAGTTACAATAGAGTAACCATTTTGATATGTATGCTATCCAAAAGTGACCGTTTACTCAAACTGACCCAGAATGGTTCGAACCAGTGTCAGAGACCACCTTGGCTGCAGAAAAAAAGGTCCATGCAAATCTGAGATGATAGCCACTGTCTGCTCAAATTCGTCCCCAGCATTAATACACCCTTCATTCAGCAGAAAAGAAGTTTACGACCTGCGCTGGATGACTGGTAATTTCCAGCAATGGACACGCTGCCACAGTGCTGTCCAATTCCCATTAAATTGTGCCTCTCTCTGGTGGATATGACCAGCACCCATGCTTATGAACATTGTTGCTTCGGTATGCTCATTTTTCGTAGAGTGACTCGTACCAACTGTGATGCCTCTTCAGTGTATGGGCCAGTAAACTTGTGCTATGTTCTTCCTTCAACAGTAAAGAAATTTGGCAGAGGAACTCGTTCTCCTTTGGATTTGGTGCCTGCAACTTGATGGTTAATGTTGGCAGCAGCAGGGATGCTGTGTAAGTACAAACATCAGTCAACTGGCAATAGCATTTCAGCATTTGATTGAGGAAAATGCTGCCCAAAAGATGAACTCAGGTCCAGAACTTCGAAGGACCCTCATACAGCCAACAATCCACACAATATCCGTCTCAGAGATGGCACGCAGCCCGGTAATGGAGTTTCAGCAACCTGAAGATACTCAAATGTGATCCCGTGTTCCTTAGTGTCATTTACAGAAGTCGTGGTCATGCACAAAATTGGGAACTCGGCCCTTGGGGAATTTGCTTCAGGTCCAGCAACGGTCACAGGGTTTCAAATCTCTGAGCAAGGATTAATTTTTGGAATTCTCAGCGGTGTTTCTTACTTAGATTTGGCCTCCCTTAATATATGTCACCTTTCAAAATTTCAGAACTCCGCCTCTATTCTTCTGCAGTTCAATAGCTCTCGGCCTTCAACCTTTAATTTCCAATGCGGCTCCGATTTTACTTACTCCACAACTTCATCTGTGCTCAGCCTTCAACATTGTCTCACAACCTTCATAAAAATTTGCCCAAATTCTAATGTCACTGCCTAATAATTTCATCCATGATTTTATAAAGTCGGCCTTCTAAAAATCTAATATATTCTATGAGTTCGAAATAATGCAGCCCCCTTTATAATTTCACCCAGATTTGCCGTCACAAAATTTTTATTAATTCACAGCCCTTTAAAAGATTTCATATTCGGCTCTTCTACAATGAAATGCGGCTCAAAAAAATTTATTTATACTTTGATAAAACAAAATTCTCACGGTTCCACTTGATAACATAAACATAAAATCATACGCCCCTTTTCCAATTTTAATATCAGGCCAATTTGTCGAATCTATTATGCTTGCAACATTTGCCAAAAAATTTGTTGCTCATTTAATAAGATAATTTGTCGAGGCCTTCTAATAAATCGTCATTTTGTCGCAGAAACTAGGTCTTTGACTTCTCTGGCAAAACCCTTCGACAATAATCGTTGCAATTGGAAACTCAAACATTCGCAGGCTAAGCCAAGACCAAGTCTGATACCATTGTAATGTCCCAAACGAGATATTTTGCTAAATTTGCAGAAACTTACTCAATCCAAAATTTCATCGTAAAATCAACATTCTATTAACAAAAGAGTGCCATGTAAAATAAAACAAATAGAGCACTGCAATCCAATAACAAAATGAATAGGAAATTTCTCAGCTTTTATTATAATGGGTAAACTGGGGTTACATGCACATACAACCAAAATAGCTGAGATGAAAAGCTGGCCTCCAAGATAATCTGCTGCACTGCTATGTTGGCCCTCCAAACTGAACTGAATTGCACTGCTGAGCTTTCCTTTGAATTCTGGATGAATTCGCCAAGGGGAGATGGGTACTCGTCCAATCTCACTGAATCACCTGAGGGTTTCTGTCCTGGGGCTACTGCTGAAGTAGAGAATCGAGTCCTCAACCTCTCATACAAGAAGAAATACCAAATCCGAGATGTCCTTCAATGGCCTCCTCTTTTATAGATCTGATGGACCCCTCTAGAACATCCTATTTTATTATTATTTTAATCATGGAGCACTTTTCCCTCTTTTATTTCAATTCAAATATTCTTTTTAATGCGGGAAAAGGGTAAACTGGCCACCGTGTCTCCTCAGGTCACTGAAACTCATATCTAACTGTCCTATCCTGTAGATCTTCTCATTTCGGTTCCAACGAGCTATTACACTAAGGTATTGTGCAAGTATTCCTCCCGGAGTGCCACCTTAAGCATAATTAATTGAGTCAGGCCCAATAATAACTCTGTTTTTTGAAAGTTGTCGGAACGCACCAAAATGAAAGGTAAACTGTGCGGATGATGGAATATACCAAGCAAATTCCATCAGAGCTCATAGAAGCTCCTCAAAACCCCTCCAAAAGCCCCTGGGCCCGTTGATGACACCAACCAACACCTGAGACCTGTCAGCCCCCAACTCTGAAAGTCCATCCTAACCATGTCATAAGGAACACCAGAAAAAGGAACATTACACTATGTGTGAGACTATATGATCACGAACTCCATCAAGAATCATCTGCTTTGCCTTGGCCAATTCTTTCTTGAAAGTCGCTAACTGCTGCTGGTCTATAGGTTCTGCCACAATGTTATCTGCATAAGTCTTCAGACCATACTCATCCAACATAAAGGACATCCTGACCATCCAAATGATATTGTTGGATGCGCCATCCAATCTGTAATGATCTATAAGCCTTGCTGAGGCCATCTCTACAAAAACTCGAATTGGGATGGAAACCTCCCTCTTTCATTTGCTCGACTGCTAACATTGTGTAATGTTCCAAATTTAAATAAATAGTGATATGCAAAGCAAAAACAATTTACAACACAAAAATTTTAAACTATCAGCAAATGCTCATAAAAACTCTGGAATTAAGAACCAACTGAGCCATTTTATTAATCAATGGAGCAAGTACAATAGTTTGGAGGAATGAACTTGGGCTTGCCTCAATGGAAAGTGTGACAAAACCCAGGTGATAATACAATGATCTCAAATGCTGGAAATCACTGTTGCTCTAATGCTTTGCGCTGCCCAGAAAACTTCATTGCTGCCTGGAAAGGGACTGCAAGAAACTCCTCCTCTAGTGCTCATAAAATGATGAAACTTCAGCCACAAACTCCTTGGCAAAAACCCACAAAAACCCATAAATGGTTTGGCCCGATTTGGACTTCCCAAAATCGACCCCCAAAGGCACTATTCAATCCCTAACAATTCTACACTGTCTGCTGCAAAGATATGGCTTGAAACCCCTCCTTCGGTGCTAAAAAAATTATGAAACTTTATATTTGTGATCCTTGTGGAATACCCAAAAAAACCCAGAAAGGATATTGGCTGGTTTACACTTCTGAAATTCGACCCCCTTGGAGCCCAACCTTAGCTGCAACTACAAAACTCGTTTTGCTAGAAACTCTCTGTAAGTCCTCCCGGAAATTCCCCCAAATTGCTGGGTTGACCCTTGCTATCCAATCCCTGACTTCTCAGGTGAGCTCTTGGCCTAAGACACCTGCTCCTAAGCTCCACGAAAAACTGCTAAGTGGCCTTTGCGCTGTCCCCTAGCCTAATAATTCGAACTGCTGAAATGTTGGCTCTGCTGGCTGTAAAACTCAGTAAGAATACTGGTCTATCGCTGCTATCTTAGCTCTCTAACTCCTTGAAAAACAATCTGATCTCTGTTGTCCTCTATCTCCCTCTGCGTATTCACTGGCTACACAGAAATACACACTCCCTGCTCTGCACTGGTTGGTGGTGCTGTCACTGCCTCGAAACTCCTGAAATCCTTGTAGAACTACCTCTCTAAGGCGGGCACAGATGGTCCCGTGAAGTAGAGGTTGAATCTCTTGCTTGAGAGATTCGTGGCTAAATAGCCAGTTGACCCAGCTAAACAGTAGAGTGAACAATCAAGTGATTTTGTTTGCAAGATGTATGAATGAATCCCAAAATGAGATTTTCTCCCTCCTTATAACTCCATGGGCCCCCCTTTCCTCATGTGGGCCCCTCCATCCACCTATTAGATTTTCCCTCCAAGCTATTGGAATGGGCCAATTCGAATTCCCATGTGGGTGCCCCTCACATTCCACTAACAACCAAATTAAATCGAATTACCTCCTAAGTCCCTAAGTCGAAAATGATGGGTTTTCTTCCTTAGCCAAAATTGTGTAGCAGCACCCTGTTACAAATGTGTTTGAGAAGGGACATGACACATTGTTGTTCGCACTCCTTCCTGGAGTGAGAAAATCTGCCTACTACAACTGGAAACTTTGGATTTCTCAAACTAGAAACCCTTTGAGAGAATCACCCTGTGTGTTCAATTTCTCTTCCACCTGGCACTGAATTTGCTCTAGCAAACTGCTGCAAAGCCTTTGTGCCTAGACCAAGAGTCTGCTCTGTGAAAAATATTGAGTTGTTGCTCCCTCTCCCTCCTGGAGTCGCTTCTCTGGACAAATCGAACTTTCTTGCCACATTGCAATTAAGAATCGACCCCTGTCCAACAATTCACACTGCTTGGCTAGGCACTGTGCAACCCCTGGGAAATTCGTGTTGCTACTTCCTCTGAACAACGAATTTTTCCTTCTTTGTCTCTGAGCCTCTGATCCTTGAAATTGGTTCTGATACCATGTGAAAATTTCAACTATTGTAACAACTAGAAATTTACTCTTCTAAATGTAAATTAATTTTGTAGTTTATTTGCTATGATAAACAATGAATAAATCACACTGCAAGTTTCACCATAAAACTGCAGAAAAATAAAAGTGTTGGAAACTAAAAAATGCTAGCATTCACACATAAAAAATGACAGTTATTTTTGGAAAATTGTCTTCGAAAAAACCCAATGTGGGAAAACCGGTGCAACAGTTGAGGGTTTTATTAATATGCAACAACATAAACTCTGCATACGATAAAATGGATGCCAAATTGGCGTTTCTGTCTTAGAGAAAAACTGGCAAAATCAACTGAGGGTAATTTTCAAATTACCATCCTTCACAAACAATCCCAGCTCAGTCTGAGCTTAGAAGTTGACCCCTAGAATTTTTTGCCGGCACCCCTGCATAGGCCTTGTGCAGTCCCTTGTACGCTCAACCCATAACTCCCTCTGAATCAGACGTCTTGCCTATCTCTACCCCTGGAGGTGATTTGCTTGGCCTATTGGAATTTTTCCCTTCGACCAACAACTAAATCAACTCGTCTTCTGGCTGAATCGATCTTCCCTCTTGAGGCTCTGCGCAGCCTCCTGGAGAAATAATATGGTCTCCTCTTACTGTGTCTCCAAAACTAGAATCTCCTCTAGAAATCTGCTATACCGCCCCTCTACCGCTTGCTACTTGATCTCTCCTGCTGAATCACCTACACTCGAAAAATTTGATAGCTCTGCCGTTGGATGAATCTTTTGAATGATGCTTGATCTCTCGAAGATGCCTGATGCTCTATTGAGGCCTTTTGAATATGTTCTTTCAAAGATGCTCAATGGTCCATTGGGGCCCTTTGAATTATATTCTTTTGAAGGAGCCCAATGATTGTGACTTTTGGGGTTGATGCTATTCTTTTGAAAGGACCTAAAAGAACTTTGAAAAAGGGGCATGATCTTTCCAAGAGGCCCAAAAAAGGGGTATGATCTTTCAAAGAGGCCCAATTGTCCATTGGGGCCTTTCGAAAGATATTCAATCAAAGAAAGACCTTGATAGATCATCAAGCCTTTGTGAGAGATTGAACATCTTTTGAGACATTCATCCAATGCAAAGCCATTGGGCCTCTTCAAAAGTGTGATCTTTTGAAGAGGCCTGATGGTCTATTGAGGCCTATTGAAGGACGTTCTCTCAAAGAGACCTGATAAGTCTAATTGTTGAATGATGTGTTGTGGCAATATTTGGATCCTGTCCAATCAATTTTTTTGTGAAGGTCATTTGAAGGGAAAATTGCAGTAAGGAATCCAAATGGATACAAACCAATAAGGCTACGAAGGGAAAAGACAAGGAAAATACCCCCGCACCCTCAATAAGGCTACAGAGGGAGATGGATATGTGACAGAGTGCTACACCTAAACAGGAAGGCAAATATCCCGGTTGCACCCCTGAATGTTGTTCAAGTAGAGGCACCATTCCAGCAATGGGAGCTTGACTTCATAGGAGATATTTATCCGGCCTCTAGTGGCTAGCAGAGAGGGATCCTAACAGCCATTGATTACTTTACTAAATGGGTAGAAGCCATCCACACGAAACAAGCCACTGATCAGGTTGTTATTAAGTTCCTTGAAGAGATTATCGTGCCCAGGTTTGTTTGCTCACAGAAGATTATGGCTGATGGTGGCTACCTATGTATAAACAATAGTCCATAATCAAGTAGGAAAGGTTGGCCCAATAAAGTATACAGGGATCCCCAATAAAGTATACAGGGATCCCTGCTGTTATTGTATGCAGGATGACCTTGCTTATGTGATATTGTAACAACCTACTTATGACTATGAGAGGTCAGCTGCCAGTCCTCATAAATGCAATTATGTTCTAAAGTCTTAACTCTTAACCTTTTTTCTGATGGACTTTTATTCTTCACTTTTATGTTATGGCTGTCCTTTTCATATTGAAGATGTGAATTACTGTTTTGACGTTTTGTGCAGGGCTGTAACATAAATTCTGAGAAATCAATATCTGCCCACATTTTATAGATTGGTTCTATACAGTAGTTTAATCATTAATCAGATTTCCTTCATTATATTTGTGTCATGTAATTTGCAATTGTTGTTGAAATGTGGCAAAGGTAATCTGAATTTACTTTGATCTTATCCAGGAGATTCTAGAGTTACTAGCTGCTTGGAAATGCCACTTGGACTCAGCTTTGTGTATTTATATCTATTCTCCTTCAATAAATGGTCAGGTATTTTTTGGTGGTGAAAATCCACCATTGGTTTATCATGATAATCGTGTGAGACGTATGTCATTTACCGTACGCAGACCCACACTGAAGGAAGCAAAGCGGATTTACCATCAACTGACATCTGTATATACTGCTGTGAGACCAGAGATCCACTTTCCAAATGAACTAAGAGAACCACCTTTAAACTCAAAAAAAGGGAAAGAGGATGCCACAGAGGTCAATAAAACAAAAATTAAAAGCAAGAACAAAACAGAAAAGGCAAGTGTTCCTGAAACTTGTTCTGATTTGGACCATCAGGAGAGTTCAGTGACTGAAACTAGTGATATTGGTAACAAAGCAACGGTAAATCAGTCAAGCCCTCTCCATGAGGCAGCAAGATCTGGAAATGCAGCACGTATTTTGGAACTTCTGGAGCAGGAAAGTAACCCCTGTGTCAAAGATGATAAGGGTCGAACCCCATATGTATTGGCAGCTGACAGAGAAACAAGGAATGTCTTTCGGCGTTTCATGGCTGCAAATCCCAATAAGTGGGATTGGCATGCAGCTAATGTACCCAGTCCACTAACGGAAGAAATGGAGGCTTCCCAAGCAGCAAAACAGGTAATATGAGTTTCACTGCTTATGTTGAGTTGAAAACATTTCATTAAAGGCTTAAGTTTTGTGTAAATCCAGAATGCTTGAATTTTCTTTGGGAAAATGTAGTCAAATGCAACAGAAAAACACCATCGTAAGACTTCAACTTAGAATTTGTTATTACTGTCAGCATGTTGATCTCAAGCACCTTACGAAATTGAATAAACTGTCATTTGGTTATTTGATAAGCACTCCCTTGGAAAGTGAAGTCAAAACTTCTCGATAAACAGAAATATATGTATAAATATTTTATTAAAAAATGAATTGACAGATCATGCTTGTTTACATTGGGGTTCCTGGCTTATATATCGCCATGGGCGTCCTTTGGGGAAAGGGCATGATCTTATGATCGTGCCCTTTCGTCTAATTTAACCTAAAATTAAATAATAAACTTAAAAACTAACTAATTTTTTACATAACATTGCCTTCCTCTCGAAAGAATGCTTTGTCGTCAAAGCATACGTAACGATGAATGTTGTTGACAAAATGCTTCATTCTCCCAAGAAGCATCTTCTTCGGTAAGTTCTTCCACTTGATAAGATATTCCAAGATGATCAAAGTCCCACACTTTAAAAGGTCTTCGATTAATCTCTCAATTTCCATTTTTTGGTGATGTGAATATCGGTATGGCTTGATGTTGACGGGGTCTAATCTTGCCTTGACTTCTATTGTATGCTCAATTTCCCTATTAGGCGGTATCTTCATAGGTAGGTCTTGAAATACTTTTTCATGCTTCCTAATTAGATCTTGCATCTTTGGTGACTCTTCACTGGTCATTTTTGCAGATAACATTTCTAATTGGTGACATTGTACTACATAAGCGGGTGCTCCTTTTCGGCTCATCTTCATCATCTGAGATGATGATACAATTTGATTCTTTGGTGCTTGGAATCCGTGTAATTTGTACTTCTGACCTCCCCATTTGAATTTTATAAATTGTACTTGATGGTTGGCGGCATAAGTACCTAAAGTTCGTAGCCATTGGATACCTAAGACTACATCTACTCCTCCTAATGGTACCATAAAAAACGGAGACTCTAAACTGAAGTCTTGAATCTACAATTTAACCTTATGGCATTTCCCCACCTTTTCAATCTTTCTACCGTTAGCTACCATCACTTTCATGTTTGGTAAGGGAAATGAAAAAATATTGAGTTTCTTTGCCATGGTTGCATCTAAAAAATTGTGTGTGCTACCAGAGTCGATGAGAACCACCACGTTGTTCCTCTTTATGTGTCCTTTTAACTTTAAGGTCTGAGGTTGTGATATACCTGTCATAGCTGATGATGATACTCGTGGAATACTTTCGTCATCTAATTCTGGTGAGAATTCTGGGGCGTCTTCTGTTTCTTCTATGTCAGAATCTTCACTGTTTGACTCATTGGTTGCTTCATACTTACATAGGTTCTTTGGTTCTTTTCCTTTACCACACCTATGTTTGGGGTCCCACTTCTCACCACAGTGTTTGCATTTACCCTCTTTTATCCTTTTCATTTCCACATTAGATTTTTCATCTTCACGACGATGTGGTGGAACATATCTTGTATTATTTGAGTCCACATACTGGGGTATTCTTCATCTTGAATTTGTTTTTTCCGCTTTTGACCAAAATATTGGTTCAAATTTCTTTTTGGCTGTTTTTGCTTTTCATCTTGCTACTTCTATTGATGTAATGTCATGCATCTCAAGTTCTGCTTGTAAATGGGTTTTGAGTCCCGAGATGTATGATTGAATTAGACGAGATACTAATAACCCAAGTACTCGTGTTACTAAGGTTTCCCATTCTTGAGTGTATTCGTCCACACTTCCTTTTTGTCGTAACTTGATGAGTTTTGAAAAGAACTCTTCTTCCCTTACACCTTGGAATCTTTTAAAAATGCATCCCTAAATTTTCTCTAGCTAATGACATGTGTTATTTTTTTCCACCACATATACCAATTATATGCTTCTCCTTCCATTTTCATGGATGTGTGCCTGAGCTTTTCGTCATTGTCATTGATGTCATATATCTCAAAGTATTCTTCTGGTTTATTTATCCATGCAACATTGTTTTTTTCGTTTCCATCGAATTTAGGCATCTCGACTTTTGCCCTTCGCTGGTATGTTGCTAATGGTTGAGCAAGAAAGGGGTGTTGATTGGTAAAGGTATCCCAAAGTTGCTTGTTTGTAAGGGTTGCGTTACTCACTTCTTGGTGGGGTGTTGCTGATTTTTTTGGGGATTCAACTTTTTCATGAGAGTCTGTTGACTTTGTTAAATTTGATGAGATGTGCTTTTGATTCTCTTTATTTTCTTTTAGTAGTTGTGCGGGTGTACAATTCGCCTTTTTACACAGAAGTTTCAGCATTGTTAAGGCCTCATTGATTTCTAATTCTGTCTGGACATGTTGATTTTCCATCTTTATTTCTATTCGATTTGTCGTATCTTGAAGATTTTTGATTTTGTCAGCTTGACTTTTGATATCGTCAGCCTGCCTCTCAAGCTTGATCTGGAATTCATCTAATCTTTTACTGACCTCATCGTGGTTGCTATTTACCTTTTGCTCTATGTCAATCAATTTTTTCTGAAAATCAGCCATTGTCATTGACATTGAGCGATTATGTGGAGGCGTGTATTTATCTGC
>APFE030981902.1:74561-93512 GCA_000404065.3 Pinus taeda
TTTAATTAATTAAAATAAATTAATGTCACATCGTTTGACCAATGGACACAATTTTTGACGGCAGAAGAACACAATCTTTTTTAACGATGTGTAATAATTTATTTAATACGTAGGGACAGTTTTGAATGTCACGATTGACCGTCCACCTTTCAGCAGATACACCGTCGAGCTAGGTTTAAGGAATGAGTCCGACCGTGGAATGCAGTCGCGGTGTTTAGGGGAAAGCGGAACAGGTGTGGGCAGTGCTGAATAGAAGCGGACAGAACAACGGACACCAGTAGGCAGCGGATGGAGCCGAGAATACGCACAGGTTGCAGTTGTATGTGCAATGGATAGGTAGCAACAATCGAAACAGGGAGTAACCGCAAGTAATATAGTGCAAAACAGGTAATATAATGGAGGTCTTGTTGGCAGTGGGGATGCGACTAGTGGAATAGGGCGACAGAAGTGGGAAAACACGATATAAGGAATCAAAACAGAAGGAAATAGGAGCGCATGAGATGGTTGAGCAACGAAATGTTGATGTGGAGCGGAGACAATGTGGTGGTGACAACGGAAATGATGGAGGGTGTTTAATTGTAGTGGAACAAGTATGGATACGTTTGTACAATCAGCAACAACAGCGTAGTGGTGGCTCTGATACCAATGAAGTGAAAACTTCTCGATAAACAGAAATATATGTATAAATATTTTATTAAAAAATGAATTGACAGATGATGCTTGTTTACATTGGGGTTCCTGGCTTATATATCGCCATGGGCATCCTTTGGGGAAAGGGCATGATCTTATGATCGTGCCCTTTCGTCTAATTTAACCTAAAATTAATAATAAACCTAAGACTAACTAATTTTTTACATAACAGAAAGACACTGCTGGGGTTTATTTAGAGATTAGTGTTTGCCAAGTGCCCATTTGTATTACTGTGCAAATGGTTTATAGTCATAAGATGGGTCCTAAAGACTTGGGTGATGTACCTAACAATTGGGGCATGAGACATCCTACCATTTTCAGGAGCTGGAGTGGGGCATCTCTCCAAATTGTTGCTAGAGTTTCCTTATGAAAAATTATTACAGTTCATGTGACACATGAGAATAAGTTAACTGAATCAAAGTTCTACTATGAGATAATCTTCTATTAACAGGTGAATTGTCACCTACCTCTAGTTTTTCTGAGTCATTACTTTCAGCTGAAGTTACAGTTTTGAAAGGGTGTAAATTCTTTTTCCTCCAAATCCTTATGTAGAATTCTTCGATTCATTTGCATCAAGGCTTGTTACAAGTAGCTAGTATTTGCATCTAAAACCAGTGATCATTGTTGACTTGGATTATATATTGGTGTGCTTAGTGGTAACAATGAAATTTGAAACTAATAGGTAAAATTCTTTGCAATGATTTGTCGATGTGGGAACTTTGATCCAGTGTTCTTAGGAAGATCTAAATCTAGCCACATATTCATATAACATTTCTCTACGCATTTTTAATTTTACAGGATACCTACACACGTAACTTTATTTCTCTTATTCAGGAGTATTGTCAATACTTGAATTTTATTGCACACTTTTCTGCAAACTTCAACATCCCGGGATCTCTTCTTTTAGTTTACTATTTATGAACAAATAGAAATATTTTATTTTTTCCTTAAATTTTGCATACAATTATATAATTCAAAAGTTGATGCAATTTTTTGCATTTGCCAATATCTTATGTCTTAAAAGTCTGTCATGAAAAGATACACCATTGTCAACCTTTCTGTTATGTGGTACAGTGACCTATGTTGGATGTTCCAAATTCATGTTCTTCGTAAACATAGTTGATCAGTTTTTTTAGCTAGAATCTTCTGTGACTGTCAACTTTTGCAGGCGGAGAAAGATGCCAAACGAAAAGCTAAAGCAAAGGAGATGAAAAAGATACGGAAATCAAAGCAAAAAGCGCAGGTAGACTGTACTTATAGTTTAAAATCTTTCTTTTCCTTCAGCTTGTTGTATATGCACATGATTGTTATTAGCCATGAATGTGGATGGTCAAACACTTCTGCTATTTAAAGTTCTGAATTTCAGAAATTGGTTGTCCATGGCTAGAGGAAGGTCATATTCTTTGAATTTTATTTTAACTATGAATTGGTGTTTTCAACCCTAGTTTTACTTCTAACTTATGCACAGAGCATGGCATAAATGTATGCAGCATCTTCACATACTTTTTTTAACAGCCCAATGAAATTATGGAAACACTGGGTGGGCATTCCAATTCGAATATCTTTTTCCTTTTTCTTTTTTGATTCCTTAAATTAATTTAGAATCATCAGGGTTTCACAGAAAGCACATAAAATTCAAAGCAACGCTATCAGATTTGGTCTAGTCTGACAGGTTTTTAGTACAAACCAGTCAGAACCAGTGATGGACTGGGCTGGAGGCTGAGTCAACCATTGACTCAATATTTTTTCAGCCAAGTCAGACGAAAATTGGTGCCTTGACTGAGTTGACTTGACTTGGATGAAACCAGTCATGCTGACTCAGCACCCACCGACAGGCTCAATTAGCAAAAAGACAAAACAAAAAGAAAATATTAATAACAAAGAACCCAAAGTGTTTCAAACTTAATTTTGGTCTGTGGCAATAGGTTGAGATTCTTCCAATAGGTAAGTAGATTGTCTGCTCTCTGAGAAATGCTTTTTTGTTGAGTTTGCTCACTACCCTAGATTTGTTAGTTAAAGTAAATGTCAGATTATAATAATGGTCAATTAGAGATTAGACATAGGCATTAATGAATTCATATCGACTTTAAGTTATATTATGCCTTTATGTTTCATTTCACTGTAGTGTGATTTTGAGTCTCTCCCACATTAATAAATTGGATAAACTTGACTAGCATGTAACCCTTTGTAATTTGTAGACATTTGTACAAAATATCTCAGAGATCTCTTTTGTTGAATCTGATTTCTTCATCCCTATAAAGTGTGCATATTTTGTGAGTCTATCGACTACTACAAGAATTTTGTCCTTTCTGTCTGACATGGGTAATCCCTCAATAAAATCCATTGATACTTCTTCCTGCTTTTGATTAGGAATATTCAGGGGATGGAGTAGGCCAGGGATCTTAATGCTTTCACTGTTATTCCTTTGGCATTGATCACATTTTGCTACATATTTTTGAATGTCTATACTCATTCATTTCCAGAAAAAAGACTAACGTGCATTATAGTGTTAAAATTTGGAAACCCGAATCCTATTGCAGCAACTGGATATAATTCTCCTAATTGTTAAACTAATTTTTTAACAATTTATTTATTGTTTGCTACAACAAACACTGAATCAATCACGCTGCAACCTACACAAATAAAACTGCGGAAGAAATAAACGCTGGAAGAAATACTGGTGCACACACATAAAATGGCACAGTTATTTTTGGACCAATGTCCCTAGAAAAACCCAACTTAGGAAGACCAGTGCAGCAACTGAGGGTTTTATTATTATGCAACAGCGAAATAATCTGAGTACATTTGGATGCCGAAACTGGAAATCCTACAGAGAAAAGTTGACAACAAAAATACACTGAGGAATTTCCTCACTCCACAAGCAAATCCGGGCTCTAACCTCAGCTCAAATTGAGTCATCCAAACTGGCTTTGAGCAGCTACTACGTCACCCTAGCGCAGTCACTTCTGCACTCAGCTTGAACCAACTTCTCCTTAAGCCATCTGGTCTGCTGCTATCTGGGAAAATGTCTCACCTGGCCTCCGGAACCTCAGCCCAACGTCTGGCATTGAAACTCAAATTTCCCCAGTAGATTTGAATTTGCCTATAGAGGTTACTATGCTACTTTGCGTCAGCCTCTCTATGGCTCACTTGCCTCTCTACAAATGCACTCACTGGAACTGGAAACCTTCCTCCGACTTCACTATCTCTGCCCCTTTGTCACTGCTTCAATCTCACTGGTTCTCTTTCTGGCAACTGACCGCTGCTGTTCTGGAAATCGATTTGCTCATTAAATCGAACTGTTGAAGTGATTTCTCCAAGCCCCATCGAGTTCTTCTCATAATCCTCTGTTGAGACTTCAACAACCAAGAACTAATCTTAATCAATGGCTAGGATTAACTTGAAGTTGATCTGTGTGAGTTTCTAGAACATTCACACCTTAACTTAATTAATTCTGATTAATTAGTCATATTCCCTAAAGTTTAGACTTAGGAAATATTTAAAAACTGACTAATAATCTGATTAAGTCATTTTTAGGTGGAATTTCCAAAAATGGTTTTTGGGTTTTGGAGATCTCATGTATTCTAGCCTCTCCATAAAATTTCAAAGCTAGAATACATCCGATGCTACAAAAACTAACGCTCCCTCTTAGTGAGGAATGTGTTCTAGTGCTCTACTGCACATCCTATGACAACTCTGTCTCTGCATCATCTCCTATCATGCTTCTGATGACTGGCTGCTGCTGCGCTGCAACTCCCTCTCATCTATTGCTGTTGCAATTCCAACATTTGCAACTGAAAAAGTATCCTAAATACTGAATCAACTGTGATCAGAATGATGCATCTGTCGCTCGAGTCTCTGGCTGCTACTAGTATCTACATTGTCACTGATGTATCTGCGCTGCTGCTGAATCTGCACTGTGCCATCTGCATTGCTGCCAACTCTGCGCTGCATTCCCCATCATCCCACTACTACCAGACTCTGCATCCGTCACTTTGGGATTTGACTGCATCTATTGCCACTGATCCATCTTTCTACGGAAATAATTTGGGCCCCTGTCACAAGGTACTGACTCAAGAGGTAGGCCTCCTCAAAAATCTTGCCCATCTGTAGCACTCTAGGGCTACAACGCCAAGTCACCCTATTTCACTCCTGGGGGTATGTCAACAAAGATGGTGAAGTCTTCCTCCAGCCTGGAGGATAACCTATCGATCTCTGTTGGTGCTTCCTACTGATCCTGCTTCTCCTCCTCGTCCTTCTTCCTGAGAGGACATTGGGTACTGCAATGATAGAGCTCACCCACATCTGAAGCACTTGACCTTTGACAGGTCCTTCTTATTCTTTCTCTACTCCCCCTGTCCCTGACTGGGATCCCCTTTGATGTGAGGGCCACATTCTCCGCCTTGTTCACCTCCTTTGATCCACTGCTACTGCTACTGATGGAGCTCTTCACTAGCTCTCGTCTCAACTCCTCTTGCTGCAAATTGGCCCACATCTTGTCCCACCTTGGCAAGGTGTCTCTGCCCAAGATACTTTGGACAAATACTTGCCACTCTTCTGGGGCATTGTTGAGTGCCAATCCCACTAGCTCTGTGCGTTGAGGCGCTGCCACAACAATTGCAAGCTGGTCCCAGATCTCTTGAATCCTGGTGCATCTTAGCTTCTCTAGGTACATCTTCCACTGTTCAGAAATGCCCTGGTACAACGTGGTGAGAGTCTCCTACATTTCTTTGGCAGTCCCTTTGCCAGTTATGTGTGAAACAATGTGATCCCAAACACCATCAAGGATCAACCTCTTCGCCCTCGTCATCTCCTTTCTGTACTCCTTCAGTTGATTTGCATCCGTGGGGATACCTACCATTGCATCCATGAATGACTTCAGGCCATATTCATCTAGAAGGAAGTACATCCTTGCCTTCCAGATGACATAGTTGGAAGCACCATGCAACTTGTCCTTCCAGATGACATAGTTGGAAGCAGTGGCCATGTCAAACAATGTTGAAAATCTCCTCTTCCTTTCTGTTCAGTCGCTGCTAGGCTATTCGCACTCCCTTATGTAGTGATAAACTCTGCTCACAACGATTGCTTATCTGCAAAGGAAATCAAACTTCTTGAGACTAGAAGTTCCCTGAGGAAAAATTTCCCTCAGTGGTGCTCTTCTTCCACCCGATGTTGGTTTTGCTCTAGCAAACCGCTGCAAAACTACTGCATGCAACTAGAGATCTGCTCTGCGAAAAAAATATTGGCTGCTGTGAAAATTCCTTAAACCCGAGAATTCCTACTGCAACATTGATGTTATTTCTCCTACGTGTTAGATTTACATGAACACATTATTTTCAATTTCCTATGACAAAGTTACAAACATTGAAATACATACACTGTAGCCTACACCAATTAAATTATATGCTGAAACAAGAAAGTGAACAATAAAGAAAAATACACACAAGTGACATAGTGGTTTTTGGACAAATGTCCCCAGAAAAACCCAATGCGGGAAAACTAGTGTAGCAGATCTGAGGGTTTTTATTATTATGCAGTAATTTTTTGAATACAACTTTTGGATGCCCTTCCCGCAATCCAATTACAGAGAAATATGACTGGCAGAACAAATTTGTGAGATTACCTCACTCTAGCCGGCAAGTCCTGGCTGATCCGGCAGCTGAACCAACATGTCCTCGACTATTTCTGCGCTACCCATACGTGTGCCCTGTGCCAGTCTCTAAGGCCCCGCGTCAGCTCTACTGGGAATCGATTTGCTCTCCCGAAGCTTTGACGTCAACCCTCTCGGCTCAGAATGTCAAACCACTAGAAAATTGTCGGACTTCTGCTTGGAGCACTGTGTTGCCTCTGCGTGAGCCCTTCTAGCTCAACGTCAACCCCTCCTGGGTACTGCGTTGCCTCCTTATGGTGTCTCTCTACCTCTCTGCTGCATATCCTTGGCTCAGGAGAAGATTCTCCAACCAAACTATCCCTGCTCCTCACTGCAAAAGAGCGCTATCAAAATTCTCCTGAAAATTGCTCT
Source organism: Pinus taeda (assembly GCA_000404065.3). Classification (NCBI taxonomy): domain Eukaryota; kingdom Viridiplantae; phylum Streptophyta; class Pinopsida; order Pinales; family Pinaceae; genus Pinus; species Pinus taeda. The sequence continues at coordinate 81,274 of APFE030981902.1, forward strand.
GCTTTAGAAAGTTGAACTTTTGAACTCAGTCTGTGTGTCTTTCCAAATGACCCTCAAGCCTCCTTAAATAATCTCCTTGTTGACATTTAATGACCCAGATTAGAAGCTAATCAATGGCTAAGATCATTTTGCTTGATCCTCGTCTTCTTCTAGAAGTTACACCCATAGTTAGATTAATACCCATTAATTGTTTTATTTTCCTAAGTTTAGACTTAAGGTCCAATTAAAAATAATTAATTATTTTAATAAAACTGTTTCTCGGTGGAATTCCTAAAACCCTTTCTGAGTTGTTTGGAATACATGTGCCCAAGCCTCCTTGCAAAATTTGAGACTTAAAGCACATCTAATGCTACCAGAGATCAACAACTGCTCCCTCTACCTCTGGAATACCTCAATCTAGAGAGATTGAATTTTCTGTCTCTCTCTCAGAAAAATTGATTCTTCTCAACAAATTTGACCTCTTGGCCAAGGTGACTGCGCTTCCTCTAGGGTTTCGATCTGCTGTCCTTCAATGAATAGCGAAGCTCCCTCTTCCTTTGTTACTGAGCTCTCTGGCTGATCATCTGTGCTCTGATACCATGTGAAAATTCAGAAACCCGAATCCTATTGCAACAATGGAAATAATTCTCCTAATTGTTAAATTAATTTTTAACAATTTATTTATTGTTTGCTACAACAAATACTGAATCAATCACGCTGCAACCTACACAAATAAAACTGCAGAAGAAATAAACGTTGGAAGAAATACTGTCACACATACATAAAATGGCACAAATATTTTTGGACCCATGTCTCTGGAAAAACCCAACTTGAGAAAATCAGTGCAACAACTGAGGGTTTTATTATTATGCAACAGAGAAATAATCTCAGTACGCTGAAACTAGCAATCCTACAGAGAAAAATGGCAAGAAAAATCTAGTGAGGAATTTCCTCCCTCCACAGGCAAATCTAGGCTCTGACCTTGGCTCAAATTGACCATCTAAACTAGCTTTGCGCAACTACTGCATCACCCTAGCACAGTCACTTCTGCACTCGCCTCGAACCAACTTCTCCTCAAGCTATCTGGTTTGCTGCTGTCTGGGAAAATGTCTCTCCTGGCCTTCAGAACCTCTGCCTAGCTTCTGGCACTGAAACTCAGCTTCCCTCAACAGACTCGAAATTATCTCTAGAGGCTACTACACTGCTCTGCATCAACTTCTCTATGGCTCACTTTCCTCTTTGCAAATATACTCACTGGAGCTGGAAACCTTCCTATGGCTTCACTATCTCTGCCCCTCTCTCATTGGTTCAATCTTACTGGATCTCTCTCTGGCAACAGACTGTTGTTCTAGAAATCGATTTGCTCATGAAATCAAACTACTGAAGTGATTTCTCCAAGCCTCATCGACTTCTTCTTATAATCCTCTGTTGAGACTTCAATGACCAAGATTAGATCTTAATCAATGGCTAGGATTAACTTGAAGTCGATTCGTGTGAGTTTCTAGAATATTCACACCTTAACTTAATTAATTTTGATTAATTAGTCATATTCCCTAAGTTTAGACTTAGGAAATATTTAAAAACTGCCTAATAATCTAATTAAGTCATTTCTAGGCGGAATTTCTAGAAACAATTTCTGGGTTTTGGAGAGTTCATATATTCTAGCCTCTCCACGAAATTTCAAGGCTAGAACACTTTTGATGCTACAAAAGCTAACATATAGTAGGTTTTAAAGAACCCTACATGTTCCATTGAAAACGAGTCGTGAGATTCCTTGAGGACCTTGGACTTAAATTTAGAGTTAGGGCTTAGGTAAATTCTCCCTTTATACCACAAAATATTGTTTTTCCATTTGAATTTTGGATTTTGAGTAGGATTATTGATTATAGCACATGTTTCTGGGTCTTTTGCATATTCACATTGGATTTCATTAAGCCATTTTGGGATTATAGCTAAGACTGCAAACAAGGATGTTTCTTCATATTTTCTGGAGAGAGCATCTACTGCTACATTGTCCTTTCCCTTTTTATGTAATATCTCCATGTCAAAAGCAACAATTTTTTCAATCCACTTTTGTTGTTCTTAAAAACTAACTAATAATCTAATTAAGTCATTTCTAGGCAGAATTTCTAGAAACAATTTCTGGGTTTTGGAGATTTCATGTATTCTAGCCTCTCCACGAAATTTCATGGCTAGAACACATCCAATGCTACAAAAGCTAACATATAGTAAGTTTTACAGAACCCTACATGTCCGGCTGAAAACGAGTCGTGAAATTCCTTGAGAACCTTGGACTTAAATTTAGAGTTAGGGCTTAGGTAAATTCTCCCTTTATACCACAGAATATCATTTTTCCATTTGAATTTTGGATTTTGAGTAGGATTATGGATTAGAGCACATGTTTCTGGGTCTTTTGCATATTCACTTCGGATTTCATTAAGCCATTCTAGGATTATAGCTGAGATTGCAAACAAGGATGTTTCTTCATCTTTTTTGGAGAGAGCATCTACCGCTACATTGTCCTTTCCATTTTTATGTAATATCTCCATGTCAAAAGCAACAATTTTTTCAATCCAATTTTGTTGTTCTTTAGAGGTGTTTTTTTGTTGGGGGAGGTACTGGAGACTGTTATGGTCTGTTCATATGGAGAATTTACTTCCCAACAGATATTGCCTCTACTTGGCTAGTGCGTGCATAATAGCAAGCATTTCTTTGTTGTATGTAGACTTAAGACGTTATCACTTATTGATCTTCATGCTTTCGAAAGCTATTGGATGACCATCTTGCACCAATACTGCTCCTATCCCAAAACTTGAAGCATCACACTCAATTATAAATGGTTTTGAAAAATTTGGAGTTGCTAATACGGGCGCATTAGACATAATTTCTTTTAATTCTCTGAAACACTTTTCTTCTTCATAATCCCAACGAAATGAATTTTCTTTGAAGGGTTTGTCAGTGGTGCAGTTACATGGGCACAATTTTTAATAAACCTTCGATAGTATAGAGTTAACCCTAAGAAACCCCTTAACTTGGATATGTTAATTGGTTTGGGCCACTCTCTTATAGCCTTGATTTTCTTAGGATCTACTTTAACTTCTTCCTTGGATTTGTTGGCATAAAATTGATGCTCTTCTAATACAATAAGAACTTGCTCTAAATGTTGTAGATGCTCCTTCCATGTTTTACTATGGATTATAATATCATTGAAGAACACTAACACAAACTTCCTTAGATATGGACCGAATATCTCATTCATGGTGGCTTGGAATGTTGCTGGAGCATTAGTTAGACCAAAAGGCATTACCTTAAACTGACCTTCATGTGTACGAAACACAGTTTTTGCTATGTCTTCCAACCTAATCCTTATTTGGTAGCACCCTGATCTCAAATCTAATTTTGAAACTTAATTAGCTCCATGTAGTTCATCCAACATTTCATCAATAAAAGGAATTGGAAATTTGTTCTTAATCATTATTTTGTTTAGCCCTTGGTAATCTATGCATAGTCTAAACGATCCGTGTTTTTTTCAAACTAATACAACTGGAGCAACATATGGACTTCTACTTTTTGTGATAATACCACATTTTAAAAGATCCTGGACTAATTTCTCGATTTCGATTTTTTGTTGATGTGGATATTGATACGGTTTGATGTTGATGAGATTTGATCTTGATTTGACTTCGATTGTGTGCTCGATTTCTCTTTTAGGAGGCATCTTCATTGGAAGGTCTTGGAACACTTTTTCGTACTTTTGAATTAGTTCTTGAACTTCAGGTGACTCTTCGTTAACTAGATTTGAAGTTAGCATTTCTAATTGATGACACTGCACTAAATAAGCTGGTGCTCCCTTTCGGTTCATTTTCATCATCTGGGATGATGATACAATTTGATTCTTAGAGGGTTGGAACCCATATAACTTATATTTTTGCCCTTCCCATTTAAATTTTATAAATTTCTTTTGATGGTTGGCACAGTAAGTGCCTAGGGTTTGTAGCCATTGGATACCTAAGACCACATCCACTCCTCCTAATGGTACAGTGTAGAATGGAGATTCTAGATTATAGTCTTGAATCTACAATTTGACTTTATGACATTTCCTTACTTTTTCAATTTTCTTGTTGTTAGCTACCATAACTTTCATGTTGGGCATAGGCAACGCGAAAATGTTGAGCCTTTTCGCCATAGTCGAGTCCAAAAAGTTGTCGGTGCTACCGGTATTGATTAGAACCATTACGTTGCTTTTTTTTTATGTCCTTTTAACTTTAATGTCTGGGGTTGAGATATACTTGTCATGGCCAATAATGACACTTGCGGAATATTCTCGTTATCTGGTTTTGAAGAAAATTGTGGGGAATCTTCGATTTCTTCTATGCCTGATTCTTCACTGTCTGAATCATTGGTTGCTTCACATGTATACAGGTTCTTGGTTTCTTTTCCCTTAGCACATCTATGTTTAAGTTCCCATTTTTCACCACAACGTTTACTTTCCTTCTTTCATTCTTTCCATTTCCAAATTAGTTTTTTCTCTTTCACGAAGATGTGGTGGAACATATTTTGTAGTATCCGTGTTCACGGTTTGGGGAAATCTTCTTCTCGAATATAGCCTTTCAACTTTTGGCCACTACATCTTTTCGTGCTTCTTTTCTGCATCTTTTGCTTTCCGTCTTGCTTCTTCTATAGAAGTGATGTCATGAAGCTCAAGCTCAGCTTGGAGATGTGGTTTAAGTCCCGTGATGTATGATTGAATGAGACAAGTCTCTGATAATTCAGGTACTCGTGGAGCTAGAGTTTCCCATTCTCTAGTGTATTCATCTACATCTCCTTTTTGTTCCAATTTGGTGAGTGCTGAGAAGAACCCTTCTTCCTTGACACCTTGGAACCTCTTAAAGAATGCATTTTTGAATTTCTTCCAACTGATAGCAAGTGTTGTCTTCTTCCACCACATATATTAATTATATGCTTCACCTTCCATTTGCATGGATGCATGCTTGATCTTTTCATCTTCGTTGTCAATACCGTAGATCTCGAAGTATTCTTCTTCTTTATTGAACCATGCAAGATTACATTTCTCATTACCGTCAAATTTGGAAAGCTCATGTTTTGCTCTTCGTTGATATGTAGCAACTGGTAGATTGAAGAAGGGGTATTGATTCAAAAACTACATATTTGAATATTGATTCCAAAGCTGCATATTTTGACAATTCGTGTTATTATTTTGTTTATTGTGCACGACAGATGCTTTTGGAGATTGAGGGGTCTCATGTGAATCTGACGAGTTTGATGTATCCAGAGAATTGAGATGTTGGTAGCTTCATTACTCTAGGGTATTTGATCAGGTGTAATCTTCAACTTGTCACAAAGACAGGTCAACATTGCCATTGCTTGATCATGAGCTATTGATGCTGCATTATGATTTTGGTCCACCTTATTTGAAAGAATCACTTGATCCTTTTTAAATTCGTTATGATTTTGCTCGAGTTGACTCTATTCTCTTCGTTGTATCCTGGAGCTCCTTGATTTCATTGGAATGTCCAGTAACATTTTTCTCCAAATCAATCAATTTTTTACTAAAATCAGTGATCATCGTTGATGAAGACATTGATCAGATATGTGGTGGTGTCCTACTTAACCCTCTTCTTTAGCTTGAACTTAATATTTTTTTAATAGAAATGCCCTTTTTTATATTATATATAAAAGTTTTATTTTATTTTAATTATTTTTATTTAATTAAACTACTTTATATAAATTAAATATTAACTAACATATATAGTGATTGAATATTAATTGATTATATATATAATAATTATAAATCATATAACTAATTAATATTTAAGCTATATATATAATTAATGCAACTATATATATAGAGAGAGAGGTATGGATTATGTATTAATTGTTGAAATACGTTTGAACGAATTCGAAGGGATATGGTCAAGAGTGACGTTCGATGGGTTTGATTGGGAAGTGTGAAATGGTGGTTGCGTTGTGGGGAAACAACACAGGTGGCAGTAGGACACAAGGAAGGGCACGAGTGACATGGTGAGGGGACCAGAAACGATGGTTGAAAATTTTGTGGGATGGTCGCAGAGGTAGGCGGGCACGGTCGAGGCAAGCAGGCACAGTCGGGGCAGGCGGGCACAGTCAGGGTAAGCGGCACAGTCGGGACAACAAAGAGAGGCAGCACAATCGGATACAATAGAGAGACATTATGGTAGCGGCAAGCAGGTGAGAATGCTTAGTGCAAAACGATAAGAGGTGGAATGACACGGAACAATGAGCGTGACAAAACTAGGCCACGGATGGAAATGAGCAATGAACGATAGTGTGGGTGGTGTAGGGATGATCTGTGCAGCAAGAGAGTGTCGGAGGACCGATCGCTCTGTTACCAGATGGAGCAACAATGCTCAGTATTATATATATATATATATATATATATATATTATTGATAAACTGAATGATGATGTTTACAATGAGGGTCCTTGGCTTATATACCGCCATGGGTACCCTTTTGGGAAAGGGAATGATCTTATGATCGTGACCTTTTATCTAATTAACCTGAAATTACGCTAAATAACTATGTTGCACGGGGAAATGTTCCGAATTTGGCAAGGACTTCATCGGGGACTTGGGGACTTCAAAACCGTCCCTTAGCCGTCCCTCGAAAAATTGGGGACTTTCAAAACGTCCCTGATAAATCAGGGACTTCTGGACGTCCCCAATATAATTTAAATTTACAAGTTAAATATAAATACTATATTTTTCTTTTTTTTATAAAACAAAAACTTAATTTATAATAGTAATTTGTAAATAAAAAAAATAAAACGAAAGCATTTACCCTATACCTAAAACTTAAACCTAAATCATTCGCCATCGTTCTCATTTACCAAATTACCATCCATTCTTTGTTTGGCCACCGACAGGAGATTCAAGCATGCAGGTTTACCATCCATTCACTGTTCAGTCACGGACAGGGAGAGAGCCGACAAGGAGATTCAAGCACGCAGGTTTAGTCACCAGTGTTTCTTCAGGCACACAAGTTTAGTCACCGACTCACCAGTCTTTCATGCACGCAGTCACAGTGCACCATTGTTTTAGAACAGGGTTCACGTAGGCTTCAGTTTTTAACTTTTTTCACTATCTTGGGTTCACGCTTCAGTGTTTTGGGGCAGGCTTCATGCCCAACAACGAGAAACCTTCACTTGACACCCAACTGTTCAAACGTCATGCCCAACAACCTAGCTTTCACGCCCAATAGTTTAAACACACGCCTAGTCGTCACGCCCAATAGCCTAGCTTTCACGCCTACCAGTGTAAACACACGCCTAGCCATCACGCCCAACAGTGAGCAACTAAGCACATTTTTGCGTTTTTGGAGCCAAAAGTTAGAGGTCGACCCCGAAAAACGCAGGGGAAAACGTTGCAAAAAATTTAACTTTAGTTTATGATTTATCAATCATCACTAGAAACCATAAATGATAAAATTGTTTAAATTTTTTTAGTGTTTTTATTGTTTTATCAAAGTTTTCAGTTTCTTTTCTTGGAGCCTATCAAGAAACTTGGAGCAACAATGCGTTTTTGGTTGCCAAGTAAGTTTTTTTTAATTTTTTTTAATTTTTTAACCAGTAGTATGGTCTGATATATCATATTTTAAATTTTTTTCCTAAAAAAATAAATTTTAAAACATATCTATTGTATTTTTAAATTACAGACCTCACCTCTAAAAACAAATCAAATGGACAACAATACTTTAGCAGTTGCTCAACCTGAGGGTGAAACATTAGTAGGGGCAACATAAAATTCTCTTTTCATCAACACAAAGAAACCCTTCCTTTAGTTTGTCAAAAAAATCACCAAGAATAAAAAGAAAAACAATGGTGGTTTAGAGGAGTGGGCATGCAATCTTTGTGGTCATAATTTCAAGGGAAGCTACATTAGGGTTTACTATCATCTTTTGTGTATTCCTGGAGATGGAGTAAAGGCATGCACTAGTCCATTGAAAAAGAGATTTGAACTTACTAAACTTCACATGGCTGCCACAGGCGGCATTGTAGAGATGGAGGAGGTCAACTCTAGTGCCTTCAATAAACCAAAAATTTTAAGCATAGAAGAAGAGTACTCTCAAAGAAAAATCAATGAAAAAGATTCACTTGATTTAGGTTCCAGCCAATCTAGTTCAAGTAAGAAAGGCAATGCTGCTATGGCAGAGTGGTTCAAAGTGCAACGCAAGAATGAGACAGAGGATGCAGTGGCTGAATGCTTCTTTGCCAATGGAATACCATTTAATGCCACCCGTTCCCCTCAGTACAAAGAGATGATAAAGAAATTTATTGCTGCTGGTCCATCATTTCAGCCCCTTGGTAACAATAAATTGAGGACAACATTATTAGATAGAGGGGTCACAAAGATGCAGGCGATGATGGAAGGCCTTAAAAAATCATGGGTTGAATATGGGTTTTCAATCGTCATGGATAGTTGGACAAATATTCAACAAAGGCCTTTGTTGAACATCATTGTCACTTCTCCAACTGGACCATATTTCTTAAGGAAATTGATTGTTTCTGAAAGATGAAGGATGCAGGCTTTCAATATGAGGTATTAAAAGATGCAATTGAGGAGATCGGTCCTACAACTGTAGTTCAAGTTATCACAAATGCTGCACCAGTTTGTAGGTTTGCAGGGTTGATGATTCAAAGTAGGTACAAGCATCTATTTTGGACTCCTTTTGTGTGCATGCTTTAAATAATACACTCAAAGACATTGGTAAAATTTCTTGGATCACCCGCATTATTTTGGATGCAAGGGAGATGCAAATGTTCATTTGCAACCACCATGCCTCTTTAGCAATATATAGAATTTATGCAAAAAAGGAGTTCTTGAAGCCAACAGATACAAGGTATGCCACCTACTATCTCCTTCTTGATCGCATGCTGGAGGTTGAACATGCCTTAAAGGCCACTGTTATAAGTTCTGAGTGGTTTGCATGGGGGGAATCCAAACTAGATAGGGGAAAGAAAGTAAGACAGTTGGTGTTGAATGATGTTTGGTGGGTTGATGTGAAATACATTGTCTCATTCACTGCTCCAATAGTAGAGCTAATCAAGTATGCAAATTCAGATTTCCCTTTCCTTGTAGAAATATACAAGTCAATTGATAGCATGATTGGAAAGATCAGGTCCATTATTCGTCAAAGGGAGCCCTCTTTGAGGTTATTTAATGAACTCCAAAGGTTGATTGAAAAGAGTTGGAATAAATTAAACACATCTCTTCATATGGTTGCTTATGCACTTAATCTAAAGTGGTATGTGGAGAGGGAAGACAGAGTTCAACCAACAGATGACCCTGAAGTGAAACAAGGCTTTATTGATGCTATAGAAAAGATTTATACATCATAACAAGCAACCATATTTCGAGAAAAGTTTCTTGATTTTGTTTTTGCTCAATAGCCCCAGTTTCTCTAGAGCTGCAAAGAAAGATTTGTTGGGTATGGCACAAAAAAGTCCTAGTGGATGGTGGAGGATATATGGGGACAAAGCACCAAAAATACGCACTCTTGCTATGTGTTTAGTATCTCAGGTTGCTAGTTCTTCTACTGTAGAAAGGAATTGGTCTACATTTAGTTTTATCCACTCTATTAAGAGGAATAGGCTTACCTCTAAAGGAGCGCAGAAATTAGTTTATGTGCACAACAATTTTCAACTTTTTACAGGGAAGACTTAGAGTATTTATAGGGAACTGCAGCACAGTGGGATGTAGATCCTGAGGATGCTTCACGGATTGATGATGATGATGATGGGCCATCTATCCATACAGGATTGGTTAATGTACCATTAGATAACATTGCTCTGCAGTTGCAAAGTATTGATGATGATGGGAGAGAAGATAGTGAGGCTCAAACATTTTCAGATAGACTTGATGCAAAAGATATGAATCTCTGAGTAACTTAAGCCTTCATTCTACTATGGATATTGACTCATACTTCCTTTTTTGTTGTCTTGATACGTTTTGAGTTTTCCATTTGGCAACTATGCTAGTGACCATATTTATATTATTTTAATTTTTTCCATGGTTTTCTACACTCTTAATATATTTAAATTTTAATGACTTGTTCATGTTTACAACTTTATTAAATTTTCGTACTATTTACTTTTACGCTTTAATTGCTATTTAAATTTTGAAATGATTCATTCATGCATCATAGAATGATTATGTAGATACTAAATAGTACATTGAAATCCAATAGTACTCTTCTTAAGTTATGCAATGATGAAGAAATTTGTTTTTGTGATGCACAATTGTCAGTGATGATTACATACTATTAGTATTAGACTTTAGTCTTTAGATTTATGTTTATGTTTAAATTTTTTAGCCAATAGTATGGTCTAACGTGGTTTATGTTTCTTTCATGTTTATGTTGTATTACTAAATTTTATTTTAATTTTAATTTTTTAATAAATAAAAAATTAGTTGTTGCATTTGCCATCCCCTGAAAATTTGGGGGTGCACTCTAGCCATCCCAGAAACTCTTCCCGCTTCCCCACCCGTTCCCCCGTCCCCACAACTAGTGCAACATAGATAGATACTAAATAGTAGTAGATCGAAATCCAATAGTACTTCTTAAGTTATCCAATGATGACGAAATTTGTTTTTGTGATGCACAATTGTCAATGATGATTACATACTATTAGTATTAGATTTTAGTCTTTAGATTTATGTTTATGTTTAAATTTTTTAACCAATAGTATGGTCTGATATGGTTTATGTTTCTTTCATGTTTATGTTGTATTACTAAATTTTATTTTAATTTTAATTTTTTAATAAATATAGAAATTAGTTGCTGCACTTGTCGTCCCCAACCCGCTATTCCTTGAAAATTTGGGGGTGCGCTCTAGACATCCCGAAAACTCGTCCCCCCTGCCCCCCCGTCCCCACAGCTAGTGTGACATAGCTAAATAATAATTTTTACATAACAATTGCTGCCTAGATTTGCAGATCTGTAAGTTTCAGCTGTGGTTTTGGTGATTTGAAATTGGATTTCTCAAAATCTTCATGTTTTGGTGTTGTTTTTGAGCAGGCTTATCAAAATCTGTGTGGTTTGGTATTGTTTTGATAAGATCTATCAAAATTAATATGTTTTGATCAGTGTTGCGGGGGAGCGCTCCCCCATCCCGCTCCCAATCTGCGCTCCGGGTGGGAGCGACTTGGGACCAGGTCGAGAGCGCGCTCCCTAAAAAAAAATTCACTCCCTGCCTTTTTGGGAGTGTTTAGCCTTTTTTGCAATTTTTTTTTTGCAACAAGGTTCAAAATGCAATTTGTTTTCAAAGAAACAAATAAGTTTTGAGTGGGGCAGTTTAATGATCAAGCCTATGGCCCTAGTATTGATATGCTATGAGGTGGTTCCAACCTCATTGGATTTCATATGGAGAAAATAGAATTTTAGATTTTATTCAAAATCTAGTAGACTTATCAGTTTTTTGGGATTCCAAGATTGGGGGATTGCAATGTTTCTATTGAATTTTGTCATTGTATTAGGGTATGGAACTCATATTTAATCAAGAGCACCAATCCCTCTATGTACCTTGATGTTAGTGACATTGGTTGTCGAAGTCCTTTATCATGACCCTCCTAAAAATGTACACATCACACAAACAAAATCTTGACTTGACATGCTATGCTTTTTCTATCTTATGTTAATGCTTAGAGGGTGATATTAATGACAAAGATCCCTATACAGATATAGAGGTAATGACAAAGAGACCTCTGGATATTAATGCTTAGAGGGTGATATTAATGACAAAGTTCCTGATTTTCCAACAATACTAAAAAATTAGACATTTCTCGTGGTGGCAATAGGCCCAAGCATAAGAAATAGATAATCGATTTACTTGTATTTTCTAGTTTCTAGTAGTTTTTATAACTATTTTGACTCTTTCTTATTTATATTGATATTTTTTAAACAATATATGACAATTTAAGTTTGAAGTTGGCAATTATAACTCATTAGTAATGAATTATGAATATGATGCTTCATGAAAGTTGAAAGTTGTTTCATTTCATTTCATTTTATAACATTTCATTTCATGTTAGATATTATTTGTTGTAATGGTTACACTTAGCTTACAAGTACAATTTTGGTGATCAATGATGATAAATGTTATATATTGAATTTTGAAAGCTTGAAACTTTAAGATTGATGAATCATGAGACTCAATATGTTGTATGTTACTAACTTGTGGACATGGTTGATGAAGATTTTAACT
>APFE030981902.1:98335-112447 GCA_000404065.3 Pinus taeda
ACTTAACTAATAATTAATTATGATTATTATCATTTACATTATATTTATATTATTTATATATTTTATTCGTTACAGTGAGCCATTTCTGGCACCCTAGTTGTATTTAGAAAACTGCATAATAATAAAACCCTTATATCTGCTGCACCGGTTTTCCTGCATTGGGTTTTTCCGGGGATGATTGTCCTAAAATAAGGATGTCCCTTGTGTTGTCTCAGTTATTTTAGTTGTTGATCTGTATATGTGTGAAGCTTGTTGTTGTGTTTATTTCGATGTTTATATGATTAAATAACTTGTTAATTTAAAGAACAAGTAGAAGATAATAAACCAGAAATAGCAGTAGGGATTTCTGATGTGTTAGATTCATAAATTTTCACAAGTTCTATCATCATATAAACCCCAATTTATTTAATATAATAAAGCTAGGAATTTTCCTGTTCATTGTGTTTCAGTGCTCTATTTGTTTTATTTTACATGGCAATCTTTGTCAAGTGAGTGGTAATTTTATGTGAAGTATTTTGTTGATTTAAATGTCTAGAATTTGCAATTTTTTTGCATTTGGGACATTACAGTGGTACCAGAGCCTTGGTCTTAGCTCAACCTGTGGGTTTTTTCAGTTTCCGATTGCAGTGATTGTTGTTGGAGGGTTTTTCCAGAGAAGTCGAAAACTTAGTTCCTGCAGCAAAATGAGAGTTTGTTAAAAAGAGCTCATTGATTGTGCAACAAATTTCAATGAAATTGTCGCACGAATATTAATTCTTGGACAAATTCATTTGGCCAAGAATTATTTTTACCAAGAGCCGGTTCATAAGATATAAAGTCAAATTATTTTATAAAGGGTCCAAATATCTTTTAAAAGAGCCATGAGCAAATTTTTAATAAGCTGTGGTATAATAATTTAAAGTAGGGCTATAAATATTATGAGGGCCAAGTTTACATTTGGAGAAGCAGGTTATTATTTGCATAAATTAATGTTTTTCTCATGGAACAAAGTTAATGATGGTAATTTACATTAGATTGGGCTGAATATTAATTTGTGAAGGCGCATGGGCATTCAAATGATTCTCTGTAGGGCAAGAACAAAGTCGCATATGTTTTCAGGATGTAGAGAGCCATCTCTAACAAGATCGAATTGCAAAGACAAGAAAGGCCAGTTTGCTCATTGTCTTCAATGTCATGTCCCTTCTCAAACACATTTGTAATAGGGTGCTTCTACACAATTTTGCACAATTTTGGCTAAGGAAGAGAACCCATCATTTTTGACTTCGGGACTTAGGAGGCAATTCGACTTAATTTGGTTGCTAGTGGAATGTGGGGGCCACCCACATGGGAATTTGAATTGGCCCATTCGAATAGCTTGGATGGAAAGTTGAATAGATGGATGGAGGGGCCCACATGAGGCAAGGGAGATCCAAGGAGTTATAAGGAGGGAGAAACTCTCATTTTGGGGTTCATTCGTACATCTTGCAAACAAAATCACTTAACTGTTCACTCTGTTGTTTAGCTGAGTCAACTGGCTGTTTAGCCACGAATCTCTAGCGAGAGATTCAACCTTTACTTCAGGGGACCATCCATGCCCACCCTAGAGAGGAAGTTCTACAAGGATTTTAGGAGTTCCATGGTAGTGACATAGCACCACCAACTAGCGCAGAGCAGGTAGTGCGTATTTCTGGGCAGCTAGAGAATACATAGAGGGAGATAGAGGCCAACAGAGATAAGATTGTTTTCTGGAGAGTTAGAGAGCTGAGATAGCAGCGACAGACCAACATTCTTATTGAGTTTTACAACCAGTAGAGCCAACATTCCAGCAGTTCAAATTACTGGGCTAGGGGACAGTGTAGAGGCCACTCAACAATTTTTTGTGGAGCTTAGGAGCAGGGGTCTTAGGCCAAGAGCTCACCTGGGGAGTTAGGGATTGGATAGCAAGGGTCAGCCTAGCGCTTTGGGGGCATTTCCAAGAGGATTTACCGATAGTTTCTAGCAGGCCGAGTTTTGTAGTTACAGATGAAGTTGGGCTCTAAGGGGTTTGAATTTCAGAAGTCGAAACCAACCAAAATCATTTCTGGGCTTTTGACAAGGATCCCAAATATAAGGTTTCATAATTTTCTGAGCACCGGAGGTGGGGTTTTAAGCTGTATCTTTGCAGTAGACAGTGTAGAATTGCTAAGGACTGAATAGTGCCTTTGGGGGTCAATTTTGGGAAGTCCAAATCGGGCCAAACAATTTCTAGGTTTTTGTGGGTTTTGGCCATGGAGTTTGTGGCTGAAGTTTCATCATTTTCTGAGCATTGAAGGAGTTTCTTGCAGTCCCTTTCCAGGTAGCAGTGAAGTTTTCTAGGCAGCACAGAGCATTAGAGGAGCAACAATTTCCAGCATTTGAGATCATTGTATTATCACCTGGGTTTTGTCACGCTTGCCATTGAGGCAACCCCAGGTGCATTCCTCCATATTATTGTACTTGCTCCATTGATTAATAAAATTGCTCAATTGGTTCTTAATTCCAGAGTTTTTATGAGCCTTTGCTGATTGTTTAAATTTTTTGTGCTGTAAATCGTTTTTGCTTTGCATATCACTATTTATTTAAGTTTGGAACATTATAGTGGTATCAGAGCATGATTTTGGCCTAGCTGTGGGAGATTAGCTAGAAGATCATGGAAGCTTTGGGTATGAGTGCACAGTGAGGGGTGAAACCGAAAACAAACCCATGGCTCAAGGGAAATCCATTATGCAGAAATTCTGGGGTAGAATTCATCAGGACGATGAGAGGTTGGCCCAGTTAGGAGGGTGACAGACCAAACCCATCCTCACCCTTACAACAAAGATGTTAGAGTTGAGCAGGTTGTGGGAGTGTAACCATCTACATCGCGTGGGGAAAGTCAACCGGATCAGGGCACTAGATCTCCTGAAAAGGAGCAAACATGACAAAGACAGTTAGAGGGTGAGAATAGGGGGTGCTTTTGCTGGTGGAGACCTGGCTTTAGATATCAGGAGCTTGAGGAGGAGGTTGAGCATGATGCTGAGATCCCACATGATGGTGAGGACCACATCGATATACCCGGTGTGGCGCAGTAGTCACCTTTATTAGAGACCTCTTTGATGGCCCCAGCTGACACCCTAGTGGAGAGGATAGAGCCTACTCGCATAGAGCCATTTGTTGAGGGGGGTGCCATCCTTGGTCGAGATGCCAACATTTGTTGAGGTATCTGGAGTTGTGATTGAGGTTGCAGGTGATAGATACCCACGACAGTTCCATTAGTTTAAGGCTAACCTTCTAGCATTAAAAAGGAAGGTCGCGTTAGTGCGAGAGGCGATTCTGCAGCAGAATGAGGAGCTCGAGGGCATGAGAGCGGCTTGTGCCTAGTCCACGACCAAATTGACTCACGTTGGGGAGCAGTTGGATTCCCTACTGGTGCAGCTAGAGTGCACATTGGAGCATGAGAGCAGCCGTTGAAGAGTTTTCATGGACAAGGCCTTTCGAATATCTGCTTTTGAAGAGAGGTATCACTGCTAGATTGATTTCTCTGTCAGCTGATTCAGTTTGGCACCCAATTGTACTCAAGAAAATTTGCTTAATAATAAAACCCTTAGAATTGCTGCACCGATTTTCCCAAGTTGGGTTTTTCTGGGGATGATTGTCCAAAAATAATGGTGTCCCTTGTGTGTGTCTGTCTATTTCTCTCAGTTGATGATCTGTAGATGGTTGAGACAACGTTGTGTTTATTTCAGTATTTATATGGTTAAATAACTTGTTCAGTAATTAAACAAGTACGTGAAACAAACCAGATAGTGCAGGAAACTTTCTAATGGGTTAGACTTGGAAATTTCAACACTTGGCAGTTTTGGTATCCCTAGCATTGCGTATGCTATTGTACTCTTCTTGGAACATTTCAAATTGAGGACAACCTTTTACCGGTTGAACAATTATGAATGCCTCCCTAGTTAAGAGGGAGCGTTGAGAAATTTAACTAGTATTAGTCTTCATAATTGTTTTCTAATGTAATTCTTATGTATTTGTCAAAAAGAAAGAAAAAGAAAAATTATTGTAAAGAGAAAATTATTTTTATAAGCATGGGTTTCATGCTCAATTCATTTTGTTTCTAGGTCTAAGCACCCATTGTGTGCTTCTAGGGTTTGTGTCCGGAGTCATAGTCCTTGTCATCTTGTATGAGACCCTTCTTGGGCTTACTATATCAAAGAAAAAATTTATTTGTGTCAAAAATGTATTTTGTGCCTCCTCCACCAAGTCGACCTCATTAAAGGGATTTGACCACCTTGAAGAAACAATAAATAAGTCAGGCATTCGACCTATTGTGGTATCTATCTAAGTGATTCAATCTGAAATTCCAAGATTAGAAGAAGTGTGTTGTCACTAGAAAAGAAGGAAGAACTAGAGCAAAGGATGAAGAGACACTTGTCAAGAAGTAGGAACTAAATTTCTCTATTTTTTGTTACACGTGTGAGCTAGAATGAGGTATTAGGGTTATTACAGGTCCGAACTATTGCAGGCCGAATTTCAAGAGTTGTAGAGAGGGTCGAGACCCTTGTTGATTTACTTTGAAAGAGATGTCTTGTGTTGATTCGTGGAAAACTTGACTATAGATTGATCAATCTTCTTGGGAGGCTAACTTGGTGGATTAGAGGAAGATTTGTTGTTGTCTAGAGGTCTTGATTGTGTCATTTGATTTGGTTCCTGAAGAAGAGAAGAAGAGTTTTTGGGTTTTCCCCTAGAAGAGGGTTTTTCCCTAGCTGTGTGCCTACATCTTGTGTTGTTGTCTTTGTGATCTTCATAGTTTTTTGGAAATTATCTTGATGATAAGAACTTAGTAATAGAAGAAAAAGTAATAATAAATCATGAGAAATTGTCATGTTAAAGAGAAATCAAATTAAAGAAACCCTAATAAGTTGCCCTAAGGATTTCTCAACATATTCCACTATTTAAAACATAAGGTATTTAACCAATGTTCCACCAAGTTTCTAGGATGGGAGGACACAGGAACAAGGAGACGCACATAGGGAACATGTGGGAGCACACCCAAATTTTAGGCAAATTTAGGGGATATATATATATATATATATATCTATATATATATATATATATATATATATATATATATATATATATATATATATATATATTGTTGAATTTCCACGACCTTGGGTCTAGGTTAGAGTCTTAAAATCATTGATTCTGCCAAAACAAGAATCTCAACCATAAAGTACTTTGCACAACGGACATATTAAGCAGTAAATCACATATGCACAAATATACATGGTTTTTAACAAAATTGTACAATACCAATCTTCGTTATATTAAACCAAATCTGAATAATACAACAGTTTATGGCATACAAGATACAATGACAAACTTCTTTGCACAACTTCGATGTCGTATCTTGTCCAACCGATCCTTCGCTACCGTACTGCTCACTAGTAGTGCCTTAGTCCATCAAGGTCACTAAACATCGAGACTTCAAGAGGGCTTCCACCTAACAATGTTGCAAGTCACTCATGCTCCATGTACACGTGCTCATCAAACTTCTCTCTAGGCTGGCCAATTCCCGAGCTTCAATCTACCTTCTAGTAGCCTCTTTCGTCCATCAAAGAGCTACTCGTAAGGCTACAATCTTTACCCAATCATGCACCAACAACGTCCTTCTTGTATGTTGCTCTAGCGCTACTTTGGGTAGCCAACACACTGCCCTCCAATCAGATCAATGGTGCCCAAGCACGTCACTGTCAATTCTGCTCTTAGGAAGACTCTTCACCTCCTCGAAAGATCTTCCACATGGAACCAACAAGCTGCTCCAATCACGATCCAATTCAGGTCAATACTTTGACCCAACACTCCTCTACAAAACGTTGTTGTACTTCACTATTTGCTTGTTGTACAAAACTCTGGTTAGGGCACAAACTTCAGCCCTTAACCCTCTATGCAGTCAGCAACAAATCTCTTCAAGGGTTGTGGTCCTCCAAGAATAGGCTCCTCCACACCACATTGTCCAAAACAATGTCTCTCCTCCTCAACGCTGCCTTGGAACAACTCTAGCTGTTGTCTAGCTGTTGGCTATGGCCTGCGGCCTAGCCCAATAGCAGTTGTAGGTCTTCGGCCTCCCTTAAACACTGCCCAAACAACTTTTAAGCAACATTGTCATGCTCCTATCTTCCTTGGCCTTGGCTGCCTACCTTCCCACATTTGAAACAAACTTCAAACGGATTTGTCTTACCCTTAAACAATCATGTACCCAATCCTCACTCTCCTACAACAATTCGGCCTTCAACCATAGGCCTCTCCCACGCTGTTTAGTCAGATTTATCCACACTGTCCCAAGTCTTCTCTAGCTATGGCTAGGCTTCTCCAAATTCAAAGCTCCTTTGGAGGATGTATTGCTCACCATGGATGCCTAAAACACAAGTGCTCACCCTCTTTTGATAGGCTAAAGAGGGGCTTCCACGAATTAGTGAAGAGACCCTTATATTGGAGTGTTTTACATCAAGCCTACATGACTTGACAACCAATAATTAATTAATCAACTTCAAAAATTCATTTCTCTAACGACAACTCATAATCGGATTATTCTCGTTGCATTGGAATCGTCTTGCCAAACACTATCATCCTCATCCATCAGATGTCGCAAATCCATTAAGGTTTTGACCCAAACATCGATGGGTGCAAAACCCCACACATGAGTTCCAAGCCCACAAGCTGCCCTTGTGGTGCTTAGCCCTCCAAACCCTAAACTCTAGGGCTTGGAGTACCTCCCAAGCTACACAAATCAACACTCCCTCTTAGTGAGGGAGGTACTTCCAATACTAGGAAGTCTTTCGTCATCATCATCACTGCTTGCAATACTTGCCCAATTTCTAGCGCTCACAATCACAACAAACACTGTATGGTGAACTACGCTCTTCTCGGAAGTGTCGTTGTCACTGTTGGAAGCATCCCGCTTCTTCTTATCCTGTAATGTCTTCCACTCTCTCCATGATTCCTTCTTGGTAGTTGTAGAAGCACCCTTGCTCCCCATTGACCATGCACTCTTCTTGGGCTGCAAATTCTCCATCTAAATCTGCAAGCTCCCTCTCGAACTAGACTCCTTTTGATTCTCAAGAACCTAGACCTTCTCGGGAAGGTGTACCTTCTTCTCGGGAACTTGTACCTACTCCTTTGAAGCCCGCACCTACTCAATTGCTTATAGCTAGTTGTCATAGCCAGTAAGAAAACAACCACTTTGTCCCTCAAGCAAGAGAGAAAAGCCATGCCCTAAAGAGAATAAGTACGTTCTCTAGAACCTACACTTGCTCTACTTGCTTCTTTCTGTGATCCACAGGCTTGCCCATCAACCTGTAGTGACCATGCTCTCTAACCACTATCATCCTCATCCAGTACATGTTGCAAATCCATTAAGGATTTGGCCCAAACATCAATGGGTGCAAAACCCCACACTTGGGTTCCAAGCCCACAAGCTTCCCTTGTGGTGCTTTTCCCTCCAAACCCTAAACCCTAGGGCTTGGAGTACCTCCCAAGCTACACAAATCAACATATATATATATATATATAATATATATATATATATACCATGATTCAAATTCAAATTCAGTAATGGAATACAATGGCTCATACATCATAAATGATTCAATGAAATAGAAATAGTAAAATATTGTACACATTGATTGAGATTCATCATTGATCATTCTAGAATCCACATTGATTTAAATTTGTCATTCATTATTATAGAATTTGATTAGTACTAAACAAAATAGTAGATACTAAAGTCTAAAAACTGGAATAGAAAAATGAAAGTACTCGAACTCAAAAATAGTAAGGAGTGATGAGTCAAAGACTCAGTCTAAGGTCATCAATATCTACAATGCAGACTCAAAAGTTAAAAATAAAATTGAACAATGGACAATGCAACAACGTCATTAAAACTAGATTGGTCATTGAACTAGTTAAACCCAAAAACCGAGAATTGGACCAAAAAATACACATTCGAATTTTGAAAAAAAAAACATAAATATTCATTTGCATCCATATGAATCTAAACCATTATACACATATCTGCAAATTTTATCATATATAGCAAGTGTGCATATAATCAAAATAGCATTGAGTGCAGTCCATCTTTGAACCAACTATACATGCTACAACAAATACCTACATATCATCAAAATAATTGCCCGTATTGGGATCCTCATCATCAATATCACCCTCTAGAGTCTAAACTTTAAATAAGATAGAAAAAGCTTAACATGTCAAATCAAGATTTTGTTTGAGTAATGGGTACATTTTTATTAAGGCCATGACAAAGGAGTTCAACAACCAATGCTGCCAACATCGAAGTACATAGAGGGCTTCATGCTCTTGATTAAATTCTAGTTCCATACCCTTGTACATGACAAAATCCAATGGAAATGTTGCAATCCTCCCAATCCTGAAATCCTGAAAACTGTTAAGTCTATTGGATTTTGAGTGGTTTCTAAAATTCTACTTGCTCCATATGAAATCCAATGAGGTTGGAACCATTCTCAAACATCTTGAGTCAATTAATAGTAATGTTAAAGATTCTTTTACTTTATGAATTTAACATTACCATTAATTACATAGCATTAGTAGGTCCCTAGGGTTGAATACCAAGCTTTCCCACTCATAGATTATTGTTTTTAGGCAAAATTCAGGGAGGACACCCAACCCTTTTTGAGGGAAGCACCCCTTTTGGGCGCATTCCCCACATTGGGGAAACGTTTTCCCTTGTGTTTTCCCTGCGTTTCTCCAAAAGGGGGATGTGGGGAAATGTTTCCTAAGGAGGACATCCAACACTTTTTTAGGGAAGCAACTCTTTTAGGGAAATGCATCCCCCACATTGGGGAAACATTTTCCCTTATGTTTCCCCTGCATTTCTCCAAAAGAAGGATGTGGGGAAATGTTTCCTCAGATGTACCCCCATCTGGGGAATGTGGGAAATGTGGGGAGTGCAGGCACCCCGCCCCCCCTTGGGAGATGCGTCCTTGTGGAACATTGTATTTTACAAGCTCATTTGACCACTAAGTTGTGGGTCAAACAACCATTGCATGCTGGTTTTTCTATGCTATTTTGCAAATTTTTGAGTGAACAGTGCATGCTAGACTAGGGAACCCCCCCTTGTCATTGACAAGCACCAGCCTGAATGGAGAGCAAGATTTGCAAGTGATATGATGGGCATATTTTCCTAGATGTTTCACTAATTTCCACTACAGATTTTTGAAGGATATTGCTATTTACGTACACTGCAGAAATTTGCTCTAGCACGTATTTGCTATGTGTACATGCTTGAGCTTGCCTAGAATTACTGGTTGGCAGACTTGAATTTTCTTGCAGATGTTGAAGAAATTATTTTTAGCACTAATGCTGAAAATCTAATGAAGTAGATCCGTGACCTCATAGAAGTGAGGTGGAGACTTCAGATTTGCCATATTTTCAAAATTTGTACATGCTTGTGCTGTGATTGGCTGGGAAGAAGATGTCTATGGTTAATTGGAGGTTGATTGAGATGGCTTTGGTAAATGGTAGCTAGAGAATTAACCAAGTCACGAGTACAGTGGTCTGGGCTGAGTGAGAAATCAATGCCCAACAGACAATGCCTTCCGTCCCATTTGCTTCATACTTCAGGTTAGGGGTGATGTCTATGCTCGATACTTATTGCTGGGTGGGGCATAGCTTTGATGTAGCCAGTTTCCATCAACAAATTTTGAAGAGTTCTTATTCGATGTTCTGTTATATTTATTCTTGGCAATTGATTTGATTTATGTATGTAGATGGAAAAGAATGGGTTATGATCATTTGGATACTGAAATCATAGTCTGATATGGAACTGTAGGTTCAGTTTATGTTGCTTATGTTTTATGAGAAACTGTTGATGCATATGTGAGTTCTATCACGTGGATTCAATTTATGAGATTAATTGCATGTCAGGAATATTGTATGATCTGCGTGTAAAATCTGACAAGGATGGATGAATGGAACAGAAGTCTCTGTTCATACTGCATCATTCAGCCAGGGATGTTGTGTGGGACTTCTCTAATCTGGACCTTGACTGTTCAGTTCCCATGTATATAATTTCTGCTGTGCATTTAAAATAATCCTGTAGATTGCATGGAAATCTTGTTGCAGAGGCCAGATTAGCAGAGAGGGAAACTAATAAGAGTTGGCTTCCTGTTGCCCAAGGGCAGGCAGTTGGGCATGTCACCATAAACATCTAAATTCCAAGGTCGCAACTTCTATTGGCAATTGCCAACAGCTAAACAGGGGACGCACAGCAAAGGGTAGCAAGTCCATGGGGAAATCACTCACTCAACCAACTTTCTCCTGAATGGCTCAAGGACCCCTGCAGTCCACTGCATGGCTCCATGGGAGTGTACATGGGTCAGTTCCTGTCAACTGGTGTTGTCAATGTGGATCCTGTTGACATCAAAACTACAAATTAGTCAAGCAGCAAGTGAAATGTTAACATCTCGACAACTATAAGGTCACTATGCCATACAGCCAATTACAGTGTCACTGCACCACATAAACCATTAGCTTATGGTTACACTATCCTGGACATTAATATAATGCCAGATGATTAGTCATGCCACTGGCCGGATTTTGGCCCTTGGTGTGTTCCACTTTCTCAAGAAGGAACTGGATTTTATGATTTGTCTTTTTTTCCTAACAAAGAGTTGCATTCTGGTGCAGGCTCAATCCACCAGTTTAGAAGTAGCTTCCGTTGCAGTTTGTTATGGACAGAATGCTGTCTCAGAGCTACTTGAAAAAGGCAAAGCATTACCCAACATGCAATCACATGCATTTCAAGAGGTTGGTCTGTCTTATCTTTTATTTCACAATGTATACTGTTTTGAGGCTTCAAGCCAGTTGGCACAGGACATGCACATGTAGTGATGATACTTGGGCTGCTCAGCACTTAATAGACATTTGTTTGTTTGTTAAACAGGATTTAAAGAAGGTGCAAGCCATGGAGAGAGAAAAACGAGCAGCTGCTGCTGAGAAGAGGATGCTAGCTCTCAGCAAAAATTCTGGGAATGTTTCTACTGCAGTATCAAGCAATGTAGGATCTAGGGACATGATTTCTGATACACATTGCTCTTGCTGTGCAGCCTCTCTGGCTGGAAAGGTGCCATTCCACAGATATAACTATAAATATTGTAGTACATCCTGTATGCATCACCATAGAGAAATGCTCGAGGATGAATAGACTTTTAGGCATTCCTGCTGTTCCAAGAATATTGCCCAGGAATGTATATTTTTACAGTTCAAATCAAAATTTTGAGTGGGAAAAAGTTTGAGGGCCAAAACCTGCAAAGCTATTTAGCATATGGTTATTCTCTTACAACTTATGTGATGACTACTCTAGCATCATTCATACCTTTCTATTTTGAAATTTAGTCTTTCTCTGAATGTGTCAAGGCATGCATAAATCATTGTTATTTACTATTTGAATTCAGCGTTGTAGATGGCAAGAAATTTTCTCTTGCCTTCTTAAAGATTGATCTGAAAAAATGAACTTTTCGTGATGTAAAAACTTAAAAGATCATTGAAATAACCATTAGTGTAGAAAGAAAATGAGGAGGCAATACTTTCCTTTCCCTTGCATTATCATATTCTATTTCCAGGATAAGTTTGTTCCCTGGCTTCACCAATAATAACACAAAACTATCTTTATAGCAGGTAATGCTTTACTCTTTCCAGAAAACCTAGCATTTCTGAATTATGAGGGAACTTCTGAATCTGTGGATAAAAAAACCTTGCACAGGTCAGGTGTGTTGGTTACATCTTGGTCCAAAATGTTTCAAAGAATTCTTGATCAAACTTGCACAATAATAATTACTCATATGTACCATGTCATATTATTTTTTTGAATCAATGTTTGTACTCATCATAGTATGTTCACTGTTTTTGTAGGAGATATTGAAAAGTAGTGAGAGATATACTTGCAATGTATTTTGGCATTCAACTCCTATATAGCCTTAAGTTATCATCCTATGCTACATCACAACATTTTCCCAGATGCCCTTATGCTGAGCTTAAGATTGGCATGACTTTGAAACTAACACAACAGGCAAAGCATAAATGGATTAGCATTGTATGAATTTGTAGCAAATTTAATGGTAAATCAATGGATCTTAATTTAAACCATGCTTGAAAGTCTTCAGGTTATCACTCAATTCCCAATATTCTTTTAACATTTTTCATCCCTGGCACATTTTGTATTCAGGTTTCTTTGTCTCTGTGAGGCAGAGAACTTTAACATACGCAGAATTTATATGTAAAAATCTTTTATTAAAAAGATGAATAGATAGATGATGATTTACAATTGCGGGTGCCTGGCTTATATACCGCCATGGACACCCTTTGGGAAAGGGCATGATCTTATGATCGTGCCCTTTCGTCTAATTAAAATTAAAATTAAATAATAAACTTAAGTTAACTAATTTTTTACATAACATTGCCTTCCTCTCGGAAGAATGCTTTGTCCTCAAAGCATAAGTAACGACGGATGTTGTTGAAGAATGATTCATTCTCCCAGAAAGCGTCTTCTTCGGGTAGGTCCTTCCACTTGATCAGATATTCTAAGATGATCAAGGTCGCACATTTAAAAGGTCTTGGATTAATCTCTCAAGTTTCGTTTTTTTGGTGATGTGGATATCGGTATGGCTTGATGTTGACAGGGTCTGACCCTGCCTTGACTTCTATTGTATGCTCAATTTCCCTACTAGGTGGCATCTTCATAGGTCGGTCTTGAAATACTTTTTCATGCTTTCAAATCAAATTTTGTATCTCTAGTGACTCTTCTCTGGTCATATTTGCAGATAACATTTCTAATTGGTGACATTGTATTGCATAAGTAGGTGCTCTTCTTCGACTCAGCTTCATCATCTGAGATGATGATACAACATGATTTTCTGGTGCTTGGAATCCATGTAGTTTATACTTCTGACCTCCCCATTTGAATTTTATAAATTGTAATTGATGGTTGGCGGCATAAGTACCTAAAGTTCGTAGCCATTGGATGCCTAAGACTACATCTACTCCTCCTAATGGTACCGTGAAGAACGGAGACTCTAATTTAAAGTCTTGAATCTGCAAATTGACTTTATGGCATTTCCCTACCTTTTCAATCTTCTTACCATTAGCTATCATCACTTTCATGTTTGGTAAGGGAAATGAAAAGATATTGAGTTTCTTGGCCACAGTCGTATCTAGAAAATTGTGTATGCTTCCAGAGTCGATGAGAACCACTACGTTGTTCTTCTTTATGTGTCCTTTTAACTTCAAGGTCTGAGGTTGTGATATGACTGTCATGGCTGATAATGACACTTGCGGAGTACTTCCATCATCTAATTCTGGTGAGAATTCTAGGGCATCTTCTGTTTCTTCTATGTCATAATCTTCACTGTTTGAATCATTGGTTGCTTCACAATTATATAGGTTCTTTAGTTCTTTTCCTTTAGCACATCTATGTTTGGGGTCCCACTTCTCACCACAACGTTTACATTTACCCTCTTTTATCCTTTGCATTTCCACATTAGATTTTTCATCTTCACGACGATGTGGTGGAACATATCTTGTATTATTTGAGTCCACATACTGGGGTATCCTTTGTTTTGCATAAGCTTTTTCCGCTGTTGACCAAAATATTGGTTCGGATTTCTTTTCTGCTGTTTTTGCTTTTCGTCGTGCTACTTCTATAGATGTAATGTCATGCATCTCAAGTTCTGCTTGTAAATGGGATTTAAGTCCTAAGACGTATGATTGAATCAAACAAGATTCTGATAACCCAGGTACTTGTGTTACTAAGGTCTCCCATTCTTGAGTGTATTCATCCACACTTCCTTTTTGTCGTAATTTGATGAGTTTTGAAAAGAATTCTTCTTCCTTTACACCTTGGAATCTTTTGAAGAATGCATCTTTAGCTTTTCTCCAGCTAATGACGTGTATTGTTTTTTTCCACCACATATACCAGTTGTATGCTTCTCCTTCCATTTTCATAGATGCATGCCTGAGCTTTTCGTCATCATCATTGATGTCATATATCTCAAAGTATTCTTCTGCTTTATTTATCCATGCAACATTATTTTTTTCGTT